>JAKWIY010001667.1:0-16965 GCA_027704805.1 Solanum corneliomulleri | reverse complement strand
CAATCTGAGTTTTCTGAGATACTTTATTCGGAAATGCGATTACGCTCCTGAGCCATGAGATACCAGAGATGCGGCAACGCTCCTGGGAAGGATTCTATAGTAACACATGTCTTAGGATGAGAATGACTAACAGTGAGGCCAGAAAGCCCTGCTACTAGTAAGCTATCCATTCTCGACTCGAGTAGTCCGCTCGTTTTATGGCCAGTCTAGACACCTTCCATATTAGATTGTTTACCTAGTAAAACAAGCCTCAACCATGACTATCCCTAATAGGATTCGATTTATCTGCATCATGTATAATGTTGAATTAATGGGGAGCTCGACACAAGGGTCGAGCCTCTCTAGGAGAAGTATCCCTACTTGAGACTATCATATACATTATTTGTGTTATTTGTTGCATTATTGGGAAGACTACACAAATGTTGATCGGCTTTAGATGAATGAATTATAATAAAAAATTGATTATAACAAAAAATATCAAAATTAAAGTTTTGACGTAATCCTTTTATTAAACACAATTTTTTTTATATCAAAATATTTCTTTTACAAATAGAAAAAACTATCATTTCCATCAAAGTTTTTTATATAAAAAAAAATTGAAAATTTTATCAACAAAAAATAAAATACAATCGAACATACTAATATTTTTAGTTTTGGGAAAAATTTTAAGGGCTATTAAATATATATAATATATATATATATATATATATTTTATTTTTTATTATTTTTTTTCTTCTCCTTCTTCCTAATAACCATTCATTTTTTTTTAAAAAAATAAATAAAGTAAGAAATAAATAAATAAAAATGAATAAATAAAATAAATTTGGTTTTTTTTGTGTGTGTGTGTGTAATTATTTTATTATACAAAATAATAATGATAAATTTTTTTTTTGTTTTTTTGTTTTTTTTTGTGTGTATGATTTTTACTTATTGTTATTTTTAAAAAAATATTTTATTATAAAAAAAATTACTTTTTTTGTGTGTATGATTTTTTCGTTATTCTTGTTTAAAAATATATATTTTATTAAGTCTAGTTTGTCACTATCATAATTGAGGGAAATATAAATCCATATGGAAAGAGAGAGAGAAAGGGAGATAGAGAGAGAAATAAAGAGAGACGTACTAGCTTAAAGGTAGTTGGTTTGTGGTTAAACTGACATCACATTCTTACAAGACAAGATCGAATGGGAAATAGAAAATGGCCCCCAGAGACGGAAATGAATCGGACAATGATGAGGAGATCCAAAACCAGATGACTTCACAAGAAATAGTGACAACAGAAGAGATAAGGGTGTTAAGACAACAAATGACATAGATATACGAGGCTTGGATGAGTGGAAAACCTCCACCATCTTTAATCCGAGACTATTTTAATACAAATATGTCTCACCCTATCCAGGTGTCGACAAGCGATACGATATATCCCCCTGGATTCAGGCCCTATGACAACACATTCAATGTCGCTGGAACTTCTATAGTGCGCCCTTCGAATACGCCTGTGATAAGTAATCCACTCTTTGTGTCAACTGCCCCGACTAAGAGCATCCCGCAGCCAACGATGGTGCCCAAATCCAAGAGCGATCCTTCGCCCAAATTTCGGCGTGATCAGAGTTACACTCTTGAAGAGGCCATTAAAATTCCAAGCTCTCATCCCCACATTCATCAATATAGTTCCCCTGTCGAAATTGAGAAGATGGTCAAGAATGAGGAACATGAATAAATGACTAAGAAAATGAAGAGTTTGAAACAGAGTATAAGAGATATGCAAGGACTAGGAGGCCACAAAGGCATCTCGTTCAGTGACTTGTGTATGTTTCCTCATGTCCATTTGCCTGCTGGTTTTAAAACTCCAAAGTTTGAAAAATACGATGGTCACGAAGACCCCATAGCTCATCTAAAGAGATATTGCAACCAATTGAGGGGTGCAGAGGGCAAAGAAGAGTTATTTATGGCCTATTTTGGGGAAAGCTTAGTAGGGATTGCATCTGAATGGTTCATATATCAGGATATCACTAACTGGCACACATGGGATGATTTGGCTCGATGTTTTGTACAACAATTCAAATATAATATTGACATTGTTCCAGATCGCTCCTCGTTAGCCAACATGAGTAAAAAGACCACGGATAATTTTCGTGAATATGCTATCATATGGAGGGAACAAGCTGCTAGGGTTAAACCACCGATGAAGGAGTCAGAGATGATTGACGTTTTTCTCAAGGCGCAAGAACCTGATTACTTTCACTATCTGCTTTCTGCCGTAGGGAAGACATTCGCTGAAGTTATTAAGGTAGGGGAAATGGTGGAAAATGGCATCAAGTCTGGAAAGATTATAAGTCAAGATGCCTTACAAGCCACAACACAAGTGCTTCAAAATGGTTCTAGAAATATTGGAGGGAAGAAGAGAAGGGAGGATGTGGCCACTATTGTATCAGAGCCTAGGACTCATGCTCTAGGTAATTCACCACAACACTATGTTCCTTCCCAAGCTCCACAATATTCTATCCCATACACTCCATGTCATGTTTTTAATGCACAACCAATTGCACCCCCTTCTTATCCACAATGGCGTGCACCAACTCCACAAAATCATCCATCACCCCCACAAGTTCATCAAAATACTGCCAGAATTCCTTTCCGTCCTAGACCACAATACAAAAAAGGAAATGGCGTTAAAGATGAGTTCACTCTTATTGGGGAGTCGTATGCTAGCTTGTTCCAAAAATTAAAGACGTTGAATGTTTTGAGTCCTATTGAGAGAAAGATGTTGAATCCTCTCCTGAGAAATTTGGATTATTCTCAACATTGCGCATATTGTTCTAATGCCAAAGGGCACAACATAGAGAGATGTTGGTATTTGAAAAGGGCCATTCAGGATTTGATAGATTCTAATCGAATTATAGTTGAAAGTCCGAGTGGACCCAACATCAATCAAAATCCAATGCCTAAGCATACTGAAACAAACATGCTAGGGGCGGAAAGTGTGTTAGAAAAGTTGAGTCCATCCAACACACCCATCTTAACTGCGAAAGGAGCCCTTGAAGATGTTTGGGCAAGTCCGAGTAAGGCAAAATCATTTGTTCCAAAAGGGCCAAACAAGCCTATCTTGATCGTGCGAGGGGCCCATATTCCTCCTGTGATTATCAGGCCAGTATCCCAGCTCCCAAGGACTAACCCCAAAGTTGTTCCTTGGAACTATGAGCCTACTGTCGTGACATACAAGGGAAAAGAAATTGATGAAGAAATAGATGAAGTAGGAGGAATAACCCGGTCAGGAAGATGTTATGTACCGATGGAGTTAAGGAAAACTAAAAATGACCAAATAAAAATAAAGAGTCCGGTCACTGAAGGAGAGGCAGAGGAATTCCTAAGGAAGATGAAACTATCAGACTACTCTGTGGTGGAACAATTAAGAAAAACTACAGCCCAAATCTCTTTGTTGTCTTTGCTAATACATTCTGTTGAACATCGTAAGGCTGTATTATTGAAAAATTTTGAATGAAGCACATTCCTAGTAAATTTACAGTGAGTCAGTTAGAAGATTGCTGGGAGAATATTTGAGGTAAACCGCATCACCTTTTCAGATGTTGAACTACCCAAAGAAGGTAAAGGACATAACCAAGGCCTACATATCACTGTAAAGTGTGAGCTTTCATATGTCACTCGAGTTCTAATTGATGGAGGATCTGGAGCAAATATTTGTCCTTTATCAACTCTACAGAAATTGAATGTTAGTGCTGAAAGGGTCCGACCCAACAATGTATGTGTTAGAGCTTTTGATGGGTCAAAAACAGATGTTATTGGTGAGATAGAGCTCGTACTAACCATAGGGCCTGTGGATTTCGCTGTGAATTATCAAGTGTTGGATATCAACGCGTCCTACAATCTATTGTTGGGGAGGCCATGGGTGCATAGGGCTGGAGCAGTCCCCTCAACGTTGCATCAAATGATTAAGTTTGAATACAACCGACAAGAGGTAATTGTTCATGGTGAGAGGTATTTGTCGATCTACAAAGACTCTTCCTTCCCTTTTATCGAGACGGATAATGAGAATGAGGCACTAGTTTATCAAGCTTCTGAGGTAGTGGTTATTGAGCATGTCCCCGAAGGGAGTGTCATTTCAAAACCAAATATGCCCATCGCGTCTGTAATGGTGGTGAATGAATTGCTGAAACATGGGTTTGAGCCGGGTAAAGGCTTAAGAATCTGCTTGCAAGGGAGAGCTTATCCTGTGAGTCTACGAAAGAGCATCGGTACTTTTGGCTTAGGCTACCAACCTAGAGTCGAGTACAAAATGAAGGCAAAGAAGAAGAAGAGAGATGTATGGTCACTTACCAAGCCTATACAACCAATCTTCAAATCTTTCATCAAAGCCCGCGCAACAGAATCTTATCAATCATCTTTTCCAGAGCCAGTGATTAAAATAAGCAAAGAAATGGTCAACTATTTTCAAGATTTATTTGTCGAGGTTGATATGGTGGAACTCAGAGAAGGCACTAGCGACAGAGATGTGCAATTCATTGGTCCTGATGTCAAGCTAAACAATTGGGAGGCCACCTCTCTCCCCGTTAAAGACGAGTCTTGGTAGTCTGTCTTGTTTTTTCTTTTGTCGTCCGATTCATTCAAGGATTGTAATTCGGATTTTATCTTGTCGTTTTATTTCAAACATTCTATTTCCCTTTCGAATAGGATGTAATTGCATCTTTATTTCAGTCTAATGTATTTGTTCGTTTTCTTTTATAGAGTTCTTTCTATGCCGATTCTAGTGATATGACATGCATGCAAAAATTTTCGCCAGATCTTAATATCCAATCTAATCTTCGACCTAATATTGAAATAATGAGTCAAGAAATCGAACATGATGAAGACAGAGTATTTGAAGAAGTAAGGAAGGAATTTCAAGATCTCTACTCCATATTCACTGGTATACGGGACTGAGGCAGTTATACCTTGAGATCCCATCTTTACGAATCGTTGTGGAGGCTGAAAATGATGATGATGAGTGGATCAAAACTAGGTTAGAGCAATTAAGTTTGATTGATAAGAAGCGTCTGACATCAGTATGTCATGGTCAGTTATATCAGAAAAGAATGGCACGGGCATCTAACAAAAAGGTGCGTCCCAGACATTTTAAAGAGGGTCAATTAGTGTTGAGACGCATTTTGCCACATCATGCCGAAACCAAAGGCAAATTTTCTCCAAATTGGAGAGGACCATTCGTTTTTAAAAGGGTATTACCCAATGGTGCTCTTTACTTAGCAGATATAGAAGGCAAAGTGACAGAAACGGTCATCAATGCTGATGCTGTGAAAAGATATTACATATGATTGAGTTTCGACATTAGAAACCCTTATGTTTGGGCTCGACATTTCAAGGGTTGATTCAATGGGATCTCTTGGTTATGAAATTTCCTTGACTTTTCAAAAAAAAAAACAACAAACAAACAAAACAAAACAAATTGCCTGAACTACGTTTGACCTGATTCTTGTTTCGGCAAGATACGTAGGCAGCCCTATTATTGGGTTCGGTTCAACCAAATACAAATCCAAAAATTCATATTGTAGTATACTGGGGAAAAATTCGTTTGTTTATTCATTCGGTCTCTCATCTCAAAGATCAAAATCAACCCCATCATCTTAAAAAAAAAATCTTTGCATCAACCCTTGATATGTCGAGAATAAGTTGGTTAAGGGTAGGTAAAAATCCTGAATGGGCACCATAAGACAAATGTGAGTAAAAAAAAATAAAATGAGAGAGTGTTATTGGTGAAAACCCTAAGTGGGCACCGTAAGGCGAAAATGAGTTGAATATAAGAGAGTCTTATGGTGTGAAAATACTGACATGCACCATAGGCAGACGTGAGCTGGAGCAATTAACATGATTGAGTTTTAGCGGCAAAGACCTTCGTGAATATCACAAAGTCTAAAAGGGTTCAGATTATTTATGGCTTCATTAAAGTGTTGGGATTCCACATCAAGATTGAATAATCAATAATGGTTGATGAATAGATTGGATAGCCAAGTCTAGAAATCAATTCAAATTGCATGACATGATCAGTAGACTCGGCTCCCACACTCAGATAAGTTTTTCTTTCTTCTTCTTACAAAAAAAAAGAGTCTTCATCGAATCTTTTCTTTTATTCTCATATAGTTCGTAATTTTCTTATACTTTTTTCGTCATTTTTTTGGTATGTATTTGAGTCAAGTCTTTGTCAAAAAAAAACTAGGAAGGAATTTCAAGACTCGCTACCAAGCCTCTAAACGGTACAAGGCAAAGCATCAGGCTACTGAGTTAATATGTCATCAAGTGTTGAATTCGAAAATTCTCTGATCCTATGAACGCTAAACAATGAGTGTTGTGAGATAAAGACATTGGATTTAGGTCCCAAAATAAGCAAATTTGAATGAAAGTACTATCAATCAATAAGAAGTATTGACCGTTGGAAACAACCAAATCGTCATAAGTGTTTGAGCCGTCCTTGTCGAAAGATGGAACCACAAACCAACCACCACCTTTTCAAACTCACAAATTTTCTTTGCCTAAGAAGGGACACAAGATGTTTCAAGATTGAGGATTCGAGTAAACCTAGATGTTCAACCTAGTCTGCAGCGAGCGAAATGGAAACCCTACAATAAAGACTTGTAAAATATTATATGAAAGTTGGCTAATACATATAAAAATAGCAATTACTTGAATGTTGGAATATTTATTTTATTTATTACTATTATTATTATTTTTCTCCTTGAAGGAACTTCCAAATAATGAAGATAGCATTCACAATGTTTCGTTGGTATTATTAGTTTGTTGAAAAACTTTATTAGCAGGACCCTCCTCGATAATGGGACTAACAGGACCCTCCTGGATAATGGGACTAGCAGGACCCTCCTGGATAATGGTATTAGCAGGACCCCCCTGGATAATGGAACTAGCAGGACCCTCCTGGATAATGGGATTAGCAGGACCATCCTGGATAATGGGATTAGCAGGACCTCCCTGGATAATGGGATTAGCAGGACCCCCCTGGATAATGGGACTAGCAGGACCCTCCTGGATAATGGGACTAGCAGGACCCTCCTAGATAATGAGATTAGCAGGACCCTCCTGGATAATGGAAATAGCAGGTCCCCCCTGGATAATGGGATTAGCAGGACCCTTCTGGATAATGGGATTAGCAGGACCCTCCTGAATAATGGGATTAGATTACTTTCTCATGGGATTAACACTTCCTAGTCTAGATTTTTAGTTTTATTTTCTCCTGAAATAAACACTTCCTAGCCGAAGTTTATGTTTTATATTTATATTTCCTAATAACCCACAAGAAATTTTCCCAATGAAAACTGGGGCAAAATTTTATTAATTTTTTTGTTTGTGGTGGTTTTCAGGTTTCCTCAAGCGAGACATGGATTTGAAATTCACGAACAAAGTTTCAACTTTTTTTTTGAATAATCAATTCCATGATGGTTAGAATTAGCTCCTTCAATGCATGTAGCAGCCTGACTTCGTCACATCTTTTACTAGTCAACTTTTGATCAAGAAAACACCAGCTATTCAAGAGCACTTTTAAAATTGTCATTTTTGAAGAATGTCAAAAGTTCCGCCTAAGTGGCAAGTTCAGCCTCCATTCCAATTCAAAGCTAAGATATTAACCAAAAATTAAGATGATATCTTAAAGTCAAGATTCAAAAAAAGCTGCATGGATAGAAGTTTGTACATTTGTTTTTCTTTTGAATAATAGTTTTCAATTTTTATGTAAGGATAAGAGCCGCGATCTGGAGCCTCAATGGAACCTCACTTAACTCCAACTCATCACCTCATCTCCTCGAACTACACGTGACCTGATTCCCTTATAACCTAGGATATGTAGGCTGTCCAAACAAGGGCTCGGTCGCACAAATTTTGGTCTTTCAAATAAGAGTTCAGTCAAAACATGTCACTTTGTCTACTTCTTTGTCTGAAAAACTCTTCGTGTTTCCAGTCAAAGAGGGGCAAACTGTAGACACGTAATTTTTGACAAAATTTAAAGTTTAACACCAATTTTTAGAGCATACATATTTTATCAATCTAAATTAAATAATTTTGACTTTTTTATTATTTTCATTAAGTTTATTTAAAAGATATAGAAGAAACAACAGAAAGAGAATTTTAGGAGAGAAGGGGATTTGAGGGGGGAAAAGATAGAGAGGAAGAAGAGATAGAAGAGAGATGAGATAGAGAGAATAGATAGAGAGAGAGAGATAGAGAGAGAGAGATAGAGAGAGAGAGAGAGAGAGAGAGAGAGAGGAGAGAGAGAGAGGACAGAAGAGAGAGAGAGAGAGAGAGATAGATAGAGAGAGGAGAGAGAGAGAGAGAGAGATATAGATCTAGATATATAGGAAGTAAAACTAATAGTTCTTAATTATGGTTTTTTTGTGGTGTTTAATTACCCTTAAGCTTTTATTTATTTATTACTTAAAGCAATTAAGAAGATAAAGGATCTCATGATATAGAAGATTATATATATATATTATATAGAGAGATATCTATATATATATATATTATATATATATATATATATAAGAAAAAAAAACACTCCATGCGCCCCACGATCCCATGGCCCCACTCCCCACACTCCACTCACATCACACGTACACACATATACAAAACAAAAACATGGGACAAAGGCAGAAAAAAAAAAGGGAGACGAGAAAAAAAAAAGAGAAAAGAGAGGAGTTGATCAGAGAGCAAAAGAAAAAAAGAAGAAGAAAGAATAAAGAAAATCTTTCATTTTTTTTAGAATACACGCACAAAGAAAAACGCAACTAAAAATAGTGGAGTTCGAGGTTTCAAGTTTGCGGTTCCTTATTCAAATTGTTTTTTTTTTGGTGAAATTTTCGCAAGAGGTACCATTTCATTTTTATAATAATTTAATTTCATGTTTATACAAGCATTGATTGCAATATATTAAAGTTGTTAAATTTCACATGTAGTTTAACCGTTATGTTTTTATATGAAGTTTGTTCAAATATTTCATATCAACTTTATGTTTAGATCCTTTATATAATTTTATTTTGTGTGAAATTGCTATAACAAACCGTAGTTTATTTTATATTTAAATAACCCATAGTTTATTTTATATTTAAGTAAAACTGTTGTCCAAGTGTAATGACCTGTTTAGTCGTTTTGAGCAGCAGATTTTATTTCTGGAAAAACTGGCTGAGATGACGGACCCCACGACGGACCGTCATGGGCACGACGGACCGTCGCAGGGTCTCGTTTCAAAACATTTAGAAATTCTGAAATTGGGTACTGAAAATCGACTCTCTGAACTTCGTGACGAACTTGCAGGACGGACCGTCACAGGCGTGACGGACCGTCACAGACCCTTGGTGGAAATTTGGGTCTCTGAACTTTGCAACGACCTGCAGGACGGACCGTCGCAGGCACGACGGCCCGTCACAGGTTGCGTAATCCCAGTCGGAGTCGGATTTCTTTACACGTTTTAAGGGACGTTTTTGACTATTCTTGCCTTAATTATAAAGTTAGTGGGTTAATATTAATAAGTCTAATTACTTGGGGATTAAAAGAGGTAACTTTGAGTTAATTAGCGGGTTATTATTGTCATCTTTTATTCTTAATTATATGCTAATTAGGGTAAAAGAAGGAGGGTTTTGAATAAGAAAAATAGAAAGAACAAAGAGAGAGAGAGGATTGAACGATAGAGAGAGGATCGAACGAGAGGAAAACACAAAGCTTGGGAATTGCTTGCTTGATCACCAATCTTCGGTGGAGGTAGGTTATGGTTTTTACGATATTCGTAGTGAACTCTTAATAGTGAGTGATATGTATTGATAGTATTGTAAACCCTGCTATGTGCTTAATTGTATGCTTGTATGAATGTGATTATATAATTGTGATTATATGAGCATGGTGAAGTTATTGAATCCCAAATCTTGAAAAAACCTAATCTCTTTGTTAATGATAATGCCTTGGTAATAAAGAAGGCTTGATAAACTAAAGTAATGAGATTGATGATGCCTTGGTAATAAAGAAGGCTTGATAAACTAAAGTAATGAGATTGATGATGCCTTGGTATAAGAGAAGGCTTGATGAATTGATAGAATGAGATTAGGGGATCGGAGTGTCACGTACCGACACGTAGTATTAGGGGATCGGGTGTCACGAACCGACACGTAGAATTAGGGGATCGAGTGTCACGAACCGACACGTAGATTTAGGGGATCGGGTGTCACGAACCGACACGTAGATTTAGGGGATCGGAGTGTCACGTACCGACACATAGTATTAGGGGATCGGGTGTCACGAACCGACACGTAGAATTAGGGGATCGGAGTGTCACGTTCCGACACGTAGTAGTAGGGGATCGAAGTGTCACGTACCGACATAAGAGGAAGAAAGATAATGAATCTTGAAAGATGATAAATATACTCAACCTAATGAACCTAATTCCCAAAACGAGTATGGCGTTTAGGCTTGAGTCCTCATGGATGAACTTGGTAGTACTTATTGATGATATAGTACTTGTTGTTGCTACATGTTGAGCATCATAGTTCATTTTATAATATTACTTAATATATATTGTCTTCTATTTTGAGTTGGCCGATGATATCTACTCAGTACTGGTGGTTGTACTGACCCCCTACTTTTATGTTTTCTTCTTTGATTGTGGAGTGCAGCAAACGTGCCGTCGTCTTCAACTCAACAGTGATTCTAGCCAGTCTTCGTCTCACCGGATCTTCAGGGTGAGCTAATGTTTCTAGCTTGGACTGGATCTTCTTCTTCAAGTCTTGATGCCTTGAACCTCCGGCATGGACTAGCTTTTTAGTTATTTTAGTTCTTAGACATTCTTAGTTTAGTAATTTGAGATATCTTGTGATGATGACTTCTAGATTTTGGGGATAATAATAATAGTTTTTGAATTGTTTTTAATAATGAGTTTAAGTCTTCCGCATTACTTTCTGTCGATATACAATGAAATGTTAAGAGATTGATTGGTTGGTTCGCTCACATAGGAGGGTAAATGTGGGTGCCAGTCGCGACTCGGTTTTGGATCGTGACAAACTTGGTATCAGAGCATTAGGTTCGTGGGTCTTATCACACAAGAATGAGTCTAGTAGAGTCTTAAGGAACGGTAGGGGGACGCCTTTACTTTTCCTTGAGAGGCTATAAGACTTTAGGAAAATTCCACTCTTTCTTTCTTTCTTTCGTGCTACTACTTGAGTCCAATTGGTATCTAGGCGATACGAATTGGTATCTGACCATCTTCACTTTATTTTTGCAGATGGTTAGAACTAGAGCAACGACTGCGCCAGCAGCGACAATGGCAAGATAGGATGCGTCTGAGCCAGCCACCGGGGCTGTAGCTCGAGGGGGATCAGTGGTAAGAGGCCGTGGTAGAGGTCGTGGGAGGACGTCCTCTAGAGGAAGAGGACAAGCACCTAGCCCATCTGATACTAGGGCGGTGACTCCTCCACCGACTGAGGAGGTGATAAGAGAGGGTGAGGAAGGGGAGAATGAACAAGTGCAAAATGAGGAATTGCCACCCCAACCTACCCCAGAGATGGTCAATCAGGTTCTTACTTATCTTAGCGGGTTATCTGATCAGGGTCAGGCACCTCCAGTGGTTTCTGCACCAACACCTCCGGTTTCAGAGATACGACATGCGGCTACTATGGCTCCTCGTATGGATGCCTCATTGGACATAGGCACGTTTCCACGTCTGACTACTGGGCCTATAATGACAAATGATCAGCATGAACTTTTCAGTAAGTTCTTGAAATTGAAACCTCCAGTCTTCAAGAGTGCTGAATCTGAGGATGCTTACGATTTTCTGGTTGACTGTCATGAGCTACTACACAAGATGGGTATAGTAGAACGGTTGGTGTTGTTGAGTTCGTGAGTTATCAGTTTCAAGGGAACGCCAAAATGTGGTGGCGATCACATGTTGAGTGTCAACCGACAGAGGCCACACCTATGACTTGGGCATCCTTCTCTAGCTTGTTTATGGAGAAGTATATCCCAAGGACTTTGAGGGATAGGAAAAGAGACGAGTTCTTGAGTCTAGAGCAAGGTAGGATGACGGTTAATGCATACGAGGCTAAGTTTCGGGCATTATCCAGGTATGCCACCCAACTTTGTTTCAGTCCACAAGAGCGGATTCGCCGGTTTGTGAAGGGGTTGAGGTCAGAATTGTGGATTTCGGCCTTACAGGTAGCGGCTACGGCAAAATCCTTCCAAGAAGTGGTAGACTTCGTGATAGAGGTGGAAGGAGTGAAGCCAGATGACTTCACCATGACATCGACATCAAAAAGGTTTCGAAAGGGAGGTGAGTTTAATGGTTCTTACACTAGAGGACAGGGTTCCGGAGGTTACTCAGTTCGACCCGTTCAGTCTTCACTACAGACTGTAGTTGGGGGTCCACCTCAGACCGGTCAACACTTCTCTGAGAGACCTATGCTTGACTCTAGAGAGTGTTATGGATGTGGGGAGACTGGGCATATTAGGAGGAATTGTCCAAAACAGAGTTATAGACCCCCGATAGCTAGAGGTAGAGGTGGTCATGGTAGAGGCCGTTATTCTGGAGGACGTGGTGGTCGAGGTAATGGTGGTCACCAAAACGGCAGAGGTGATGGGCAAAATGGAGCCACTACAACACAATATGGTAGGGGCAACGGACAGACAAACGATAGGGCCCATTGTTACGCTTTCCCTGGGCGGTCTGAAGCGGAGGCATCGGATGTTGTCATCACAAGTAATCTTTCTGTTTGTGATTGCATGGATTCTGTATTGTTTGATCCCGGATCCATATTTTCTTATGTATATTCCTCATTTGCTAATGGTCTAAATTTACATTGTGAATTACTTGACATGCCTATTCGTGTTTCTACTCCGGTGGGTGAGTCTGTGATAGTCGAAAAGGTATATAGGTCTTGTTTGGTGAATTTTGTGGGGAGCAACACTTATGTAGATTTAGTTATCCTAGAAATGGTTGAATTTGATGTAATTCTGGGTATGACTTGGCTTTCTCCGAATTTTGCGATCTTGGATTGTAATGCTAAAACTGTGACGTTAGCCAAATCTGGGACAGACCCGTTAGTGTGGGAGGGCGACTACACTTCCAATCCGATTCGTATCGTCTCCTTTATTTGTGCTAAGAAGATGGTTAGTAAGGGTTGTTTAGCTTTCTTGGCACATCTCAGGGATGACACTACCCAAGTACCTTCGATTGAGTCGGTTTCGGTAGTCCGTGAGTTTTTGGATGTGTTCCCTGCACATCTTCCTGGTATGCCACTGGATAGGGATATTGACTTCTGTATTGATCTTGAACCGGGTACTCGCCTCATTTCTATACCCCCTTATAGAATGGCTCCCGCGGAGTTAAGAGAGTTAAAGGCACAACTTCAAGAGTTGTTGAGCAAAGGCTTCATTAGACCAAGTGCATCTCCTTGGGGTGCTCCGGTATTATTTGTGAAGAAGAAGGATGGGAGCTTTCGGATGTGCATAGACTACCGGCAATTGAACAAGGTAACTATCAAGAACAAGTATCCCATTCCTCGCATTGATGACTTGTTCGATCAGTTACAAGGTGCTTGTGTCTTCTCTAAAATCGACTTGAGATCCGGTTATCATCAATTGAAAATACGGGCAACGGGTGTGCCAAAGACTACTTTTCGAACTAGGTATGGGCACTACGAATTTGTGGTAATGTCGTTTGGTCTTACTAATACCCCTGCTGCTTTCATGAGCTTGATGAATGGGATTTTTAAGCCATATCTGGATCTCTTTGTGATCGTATTTATTGATGATATACTGATATACTCGAAAGTAAGAAGGAACAGGAGGAGCATTTGAGAATGGTGTTAGAGTTATTGAGGAAGAAGAAGCTTTATGCCAAATTTTCCAAGTGTGAGTTTTGGCTAGATTCAGTGTCCTTCTTGGGACACGTGGTTTCTAAGGATGGAGTGATGGTGGATCCATCTAAGATTGAGACAGTGAGAAATTGGGTAAGACCTACTAACATGTCAGAAATAAGGAGCTTTGTTGGGTTAGCTAGCTACTACCGCCGATTTGTCAAGGGATTCTCTTCTATTGCTTCCCAATTAACGAACTTGACTAAGCAGAATGTCCCATTTGTATGGTCGGATGAGTGTGAGGAAAGCTTTTAGAAACTCAAGACCTTGTTGACTACTGCACCAATTCTTACCTTGCCAGTAGAGGGTAAAAACTTCATCGTTTATTGTGATGCATCCTATTCTGGGTTGGGTGCAGTGCTAATGCAAGAGAAGAATGTGATTGCTTATACTTCGAGGCAATTAAAGGTGCATGAACGTAACTATCCGACCCATGATTTGGAGTTGGCCGCGGTAGTATTTGCACTAAAGCAATGGAGACACTATTTGTATGGGGTTAAATGTGAAGTCTATACGGATAATCGTAGCCTACAGTATGTCTTTACTCAGAAAGATTTGAACTTGAGACAGAGGAGATGGATGGAACTACTGAAGGACTACGATATCACTATCTTATATCATCTGGGAAAGGCGAATGTTGTGGCGGATGCTTTAAGTAGAAAGGCCGGAAGCATGGGAAGTCTAGCTCATTTGCAAGTTTCTAGACGCCCATTGGCTAGAGAGGTTCAGATTCTGGCTATGACCTTATGAGGTTAGAAATAAATGAGAAGGAGGATTGTTAGCTTGTGTGGAGGCGAGATCTTCTTTTCTTGACAAGATCAAGGGAAAACAGTTTGATGATGAGAAACTAGGTCGAATTCGAGATAAAGTGTTACAAGGAGAGGCTAAAGAAGCAACAATCGATGAGGAAGGTGTTTTGAGGATTAAGGGAAGGGTATGTGTACCCCGCATCGATGACTTGATCACCACGATTCTTACAGAGGCTCATAGTTCCGGATACTCTATACATCCTGGTGCAACCACGATGTACCGTGACCTAAAACAACACTTTTGGTGGAGTAGAATGAAGCGCGACATTGTTTATTTTGTTACCAAATGCCCAAATTGTCAACAAGTAAAGTATGAACACCAGAGGCCCGGAGGAACACTTCAGAGAATGCCCATTCCTGAATGGAAGTGGGAGAGAATTGCAATGGACTTCGTGGTTGGTCTTCCAAAGACATTGGGTAAGTTTGATTCCATTTGGGTGATTGTTGATAGGTTAACTAAGTCTGCTCACTTAATTCCTGTCAAGGTGACCTACAATGCAGAGAAGTTAGCAAAAATCTACATCTCAGAAATCGTTCGACTGCATGGAGTTCCACTCTCCATCATATCAGATAGAGGTACGCAGTTCACTTCTAAGTTTCGGAGAACATTGCATGCGGAATTAGGTACTAGGTTGGACCTTAGTACTGCGTTTCACCCTCAGACTGATGGTCAGTATGAGCGAACGATTCAAGTGTTGGAGGATATGCTTCGTGCATGTGTGATAGAATTCGGGGGCCATTGGGATAGCTTCTTACCTTTGGCGGAGTTTTCATACAATAATAACTATCACTCCAATATTGACATGGCTCCGTTTGAAGCATTGTATGGGAGGAGGTGTAGGTCTCCCGTTGGTTGGTTCGATGCATTCGAGGTTAGACCTTGGGGTACTGACCTCTTGAGGGATTCGTTAGATAAAGTGAAGTGCATTCAAGGGAAGCTTCTAGCAGCTCAAAGTAGACAAAAGGAATATGCGGATCGAAAAGTTAGAGACTTGGAGTTCATGGAGGGTGAACAAGTCTTGTTGAAGGTTTCACCCATGAAAGGGGTGATGCGGTTTGGAAAAAGGGGTAAGCTAAGTCCAAGGTATATTGGACCATTTGAAGTACTTAAGCGAGTAGGGGAGGTGGCTTATGAGTTAGCCTTGCCTCCAGGGCTGTCCGGAGTGCATCCGGTATTTCATGTGTCCATGTTGAAAAGATACCATGGGGATGGAAACTACATTATCCGTTGGGATTCAGTTTTGCTTGATGAGAATTTGACTTATGAGGAGGAACCGGTTGCTATTTTAGATAGAGAGGTTCGCAAGCTGAGGTCGAGAGAGATTGCATCCATCAAAGTTCAATGGAAGAATCGACCGGTTGAAGAGGCCACTTGGGAGAAGGAGACTGACATGCAAGAAAAATACCCACATCTGTTTACGGATTCAGGTACTCTTTTCCTCCCTTGTTGTTCTTCTTGTGATCGTTCGAGGGCGAACGATGGGTAAATTGGTATCTATTGTAACGACCTGTTTAGTCGTTTTGAGCAGCAGATTTTATTTCTGGAAAAACTGGCTGAGACGACGGACCCCACGACGGACCGTCATGGGCACGACGGACCGTCGCAGGGTCTCGTTTCAAAACACTTAGAAATTCTGAAATTGGGTACTGAAAATCGACTCTCTGAACTTCGTGACGAACTTGCAGGACGGACCGTCACAGACCCTTGGTGGAAATTTGGGTCTCTGAACTTTGCGACGACCTGCAGGACGGACGTCGCAGCACGACGGCCCGTCACAGTTGCGTAATCCCTGTCGGAGTCGGATTTCTTTACACGTTTTAAGGGACGTTTTTGACTATTCCTGCCTTAATTTAAAGTTAGTGGGTTAATATTAATAAGTCTAATTACTTGGGGGTTAAAAGAGGTAACTTTGAGTTAATTATGGTTATTTTGCCATCTTTTATTCTAAATTGCTAATTAGGGTAAAAGAAGGAGGGGTTTGAATAAGAAAATAGAAAGAAAAAGAGAGAGAGAGAGGATTGAACGATAGAGAGAGGATCGAACGAGAGGAAAACAAAAGCTTGGGAATTGCTTGCTTGATCACCAATCTTCGGTGGAGGTAGGTTATGGTTTTTTACGAACGTAGTGAAGTGACTTTAATAGTGAGTGATATGTATTGATAGTATTGTAAACCCTGCTATGTGCTTAATTGTATGCGTGTATGAATGTGATTATATAATTGTGATTATATGAGCATCATGGTGGATTG
>JAKWIY010001666.1:0-16971 GCA_027704805.1 Solanum corneliomulleri | reverse complement strand
TCCTATCTCGTGGAAATTGAAGAAACAATCTACCATATATAGAAGTTCAGCTGAGGCTGAATATAGAAGCCTAGCTTCTACCGTAGCTGAAGTAGTCTGGCTTACTGGTTTGCTCAAGGAATTTGGTCTCATTTTTCATGGCCCTGTGTCTATGTTTTGTGACAGTATATCAGCTATACAAATTGCTACGAATCCTATTTTCCATGAGCGTACAAAGCATATTGACATTGATTGTCATTTTATCCGCGAAAAAGTCCAGCTCGGCCTAGTGAAATTGATCCATATTTCTATCGATGAAAAACAAGCTGGCATTTTCACTAAAGGTCTTGGTGTTTCTCAACATACTTATTTGGTATCCAAGCTAGGCATGAAGAACATCTTCATGGCTCCTAGCTTGAGGGGGGATGTTGAGGAATTGACTAAATGCACGACAACAATGTGAATATATTTTTCTCTTTGTTCAATTAATTAATAGTTGGGTAAATAATTAGTTAGTCTGTTATAATTCAAGTTAGTTAGTTAGAATCTTAACTAGCAACTTAACTCTTCACTTAGTGGGTCTATATAAACAGATTCTTGTACATGTGTATTGAATTGAATCAATGGAGAAAAGCTTCCACAAATTACTCTCTCTATCTTCTTCTTCATTACTTTGTTCAAAAGAAAGGACGTCAGTCAGCATATTATTTTCTTGACTTCAATCTTTAAATGACATAAAACTTCACATGGTTTTCCAATTTTTAGTAATTTACTGCATATTTTTAGTGAGGGGTTTATCTATGAACGGGGAAATATCGGAGTCTATTTCTCTTATAAAATGTTTAAGTCTACAGTTGAACTATGGAGCTAGTAGAAACATGTCAATTCTATTAACAGGCGTAAGCAAATTCCAATTGAACAAATTAACTAAACATTTAGTCTTGAGAGAGTGAATAAGAGTTGAAATTTGATTAAAGCATCTGATTCCTTTCATTCTAGATAATAAAAAAATGACTGCTGGAATCACCCTTGAGACTATCTTGATGGCTTTATCAACTATCCAAAAGACGGATGTTATCCTGATAAATTCCAGATTGAGAGCCTATAATTCCCCTTATTGTATCAGGGAATTGTCTCACTGTAGTGTATGGGTATCCAAGACAGATGCGGGAGGTTTAACAGTCATCTTCAGTTTCTAAAATAATTTTTAACTGTCATCTTAAGTATGAGCTGGCAATCAACCAAGAAAGAGGAAGGATCTTTGCGGAAGTACATGATCGAGAAGCATATGATAACTTCAACTTGTCAACTATGGGATGTTGCAATAATATACATTTGAAGAATCTACCTGTGGTTGACACCTTGAAACTTGTTGTTGCACTTGCTATTTGTCCAAGCTTTCGTACAAATTTGACTTGTTATCTCATTTGAAGAGAAATGAATCTAGAAATTAGTTTTGTGAATCTTTTTGGTTCACAACTTAGAATAACTTTTGGAGTTAGAAGAAAAGTTAGTATGAGATAAATTGTGAAAAGAATATCATTGCATATTCAGTGTTTAACTACTGGAAACAAATATCTTAACGATTTGCTTAAATAATTTGCTTATTTGCACTTTACCTTTTTGTTCGATAGGCAGGTTAAGCAAAAGAAAAAAGGATCAAAGAGAATGTTGTTACCTAGCGTGGAAGGGTAGGAAGCGGGCAACTGGATTGTAATCGACTCTGGTAACAAGCGCTTTATTTTAGCACTCTTATCTATGCAGTTTTAAGATTTTTGTGGATGTGGTTTCACAAAATGTGAAAAGCGTTGTGCGTTATGTTGTTATTTATTTCCAACGAGTCATTCAGGTGAAATCTAAAGGTGGTTAACTTGTTTTTGTGGGTCCATCCCCATGTACCAAACTTTGAATAACTTTGTGCCAATTTCAAAGTTTGGTAGAGTTGGTAAGCTACAAAGAAGAAAAACAAGTGTTCTACCAATTTCAAAGTTTGGCAGAGTAGGTAAGCTACGAAGAAGAAAAAAATGGTTTTCTTCTGTAGCACATTTGGAGGGTAGTGTATTTGTTCTGTATAAAAGGGAGGACAATTCTTCATTCTAAACACACCAAAAAGAATTACAAAGAAGAGAAAAGAAGAGTGAGGCATCATAGAGGAAAATAATCTGTGAGGAAAAATAGAGAGTGTGAGCGATATTATAGTGAGGTGGAAAAATCAAAAGAGTGTTATTTCTTTTGAATCTGTAGTGGTCTTTGGAGTTTTACACAGACATACAAGTGTAAAATCCTTACTATAGTGATATTCGGCTCGTCTCGGGTCGTGGTTTTTCCCTTGTTTAAGAGGGTTTCCACATAAAATCTTGGTGTCATTATTTCTCTTTTATTCTCGTTGATTAACCATATTGTTGTGTTCCGCATTTGTTGCCTTTATTACTGCAAATATTATTTCTGTTACGGATTTATTCCCAACAATTGTTATCAGAGCACAGGTTCTGCTCATTTACAGAAATATTTTTTGCATCTTATTGTACTATACTCAATAAAAAAATATGTCTGGAGTAAATTACAAGGTAGAAAAATTCAACGGTGATAGCGGTTTCTCAGCGTGGCAGAGAAGGATGAAAGACTTGCTCATCCAACAGGGTTTGCATGAGGCACTAGGCGGCAAATTCAAAAATCCCGAATCCATGAAACTTGAGGATTGGGAAGAAATGGATGAAAAAGCTGCTACTGCAATCAGATTGCACTTAACAGATGATGTAGTTAATAACATCATCGATGAAGAGAGTGCACGTAGCATTTGGACAAAGTTAGAAAATCTATACATGTCCAAAATGCTGACAAATAAATTGTACCTAAAGAAGCAGTTATATGCGCTGCATATGAGTGAAGGTACAAATTTTTTGTCTCATTTAAATGTACTTAATGGACTAATCACGCAGCTAGCAAACCTCGGAGTAAAGATCGAGGATGAAGATAAAGCCATAGTGCTCCTAAACTCACTGCCATCTTCCTACGATACTTTAGCAACAACTATTTTACATGGTAAAGACTCTATTGAGTTGAAGGATGTCACATCAGCCCTTTTGCTTAATTAGAAGATGAGAAAAAGGCCTGAAAATCACGGACAGGCTCTCATCATGGAAAGTAGAGGCAGAAGTTACCAAAGGAGCTCAAGTAACTATGGTAGATCCGGAGCTCGTGGAAAGTACAATGTCCGATCAAAATCAAAGGCCAGAAATTGCTACAATTGCGATCAACCAGGACACTTCAAAAGAGATTGTCCAAATCTGAAAAGGGGCAAAGGGGAAAGCAACGGCCAGAAGAATGATGACAACACAACTGTCATGGTGCAAAATAATGACGATGTTGTTCTCCTTATAAATGAGGAAGAAGAATGCATGCACTTGGCAGGTATAGAGTCGGAATGGGTGGTCGACACAGCAACATCTTATCATGCCACACCGCTAAGAGATCTTTTTTGCAGATATGTAGCCGGTGATTATGGCAATGTGAAAATGGGTAACACAAGTTACTCAAAGATTGCAGGGATCGGAGACATTTGCTTAAAAACAAATGTTGGATGCACATTAGTGTTGAAAGATGTGCGCCACGTACCTGATTTGCGGATGAACTTGATCTCGGAAATTGCTTTGGACCAAGATGGACATGAGAACTACTTTAAAAATAAAAAATGGAGACTCACCAAAAGGGCATTGGTGATTGCAAAAGGAGTTGCTCGTGGCACGTTATACAGATTTATGGCATAAAAGAATGGGTCATATGAGCGAGAAAGGATTGCAAATTCTTTCCAAAAAGTCACTCATCTCTTTTTCCAAAGGTACAACGATAAAATCGTGTAACTACTGCTTATTTGGTAAACAACATAGAGTCTCATTTAAGACATCATCTGAAAGAAAGTCGAATATACTTGATTTGGTATATTCTGATGTTTGTGGTCCAATAGAGATAGAATTGATAGGAGGTAATAAATACTTTGTTACCTTTATTGATGACGCTTCTAAAAAATTGTTGGTTTATATATTGAGAACCAAAGATCAGGTGTTTCAAGTATTTCAAAAATTTCATGCTCTGATAGAAAGAGAGACAGATCGAAAGCTAAAACGTCTCCGAACCGACAATGGAGGTGAGTACACTTCAAGAGAATTTGAAGAGTACTGTTCAAACTATGGAATCAGACATGAAAAGACAGTTCTTGGAACCCCACAACACAATGGTGTAGCTGAGAGAATGAATCGCACCATTGTTGAGAAGGTGAGAAGCATGCTCAGAATGGCTAAATTACCTAAGACATTCTGGGGTGAAGCAGTTCGGAGAGCGTGTTATCTTATCAATCGTAGTCCATCTGTTCCGTTGGAGTTTGACATTCCGGAGAGAGTTTGGACAAACAAAGAGATGTCTTACTCGCACCTAAAGGTGTTCGGTTGCAAAGCTTTTGCACATGTACCGAAGGAGCAAAGAACCAAGCTAGATGATAAATCAGTTCCTTGCATATTCATCGGATATGGAGATGAAGAGTTCGGGTACAGACTATGGGATCTTGTAAAGAAGAAGGTCATCAGAAGTAGAGATGTAATCTTTCGAGAAAGTGAAGTTGGAACTGCTGGTGATCTATCCGAAAGGCCAAGAAAAAGAATGGTATAGTCCCTAATCTTGTTACCATTCCTTCTTCTTCTAACCATCCCATAAGTGCAGAAAGTATGATTGATGAAGTTGCTGAGCATGAAGAGCAACCTGATGAGATTGTTGAGCGGGGGAGCAACTTGGTGATAATACCGAGCAAATGGAGTACCCAGAAGAAGAACAATCTCAACCTCTGAGAAGATCAGAAAGACAAAGGGTAGAATCAACCAAATACCCTTCCTCAGAGTATGTCCTTATCAATGATGAGGGTGATCCAGAAAGTCTTAAGAAGGTGTTGTCTCATACAGAAAAGAGCCAATGGATGAAAGCCATGCACGAAGAGATGAGATCTCTACAGAAAAATGGCACATACCAGCTAGTTGAACTTCCAAAAGGAAAAAAGACCACTTAAGTGCAAGTGGGTCTTTAAACTCAAGAAAGATGGAAATGGCAAGTCGGTGAGGTACAAAGCTCGATTGGTTGTAAAAGTCTTCGAACAAAAGAAACGTATTGATTTTGATGAAATTTTTTCACCTGTTGTCAAAATGACTTCTATTTGAACTATATTGAGCATAACAGCTAGTCTAGATCTTGAAGCGGAGCAATTAGACGTGAAAACTGCATTTCTTCAAGGAGATTTTGAAGAAGAGATTTATATGGAGCAACCAGAGGGATTTGAAGTATCTGGAAAGAAACACATGGTGTGCAAATTGAATAAGAGTCTTTATGGGTTGAAACAAGCCCTAAGGCAATGGTACAAAAAGTTTGACTCTTTCATGAAAAGTCAAACGTACACAAAGACTTATTCTGATCTATCTGACAATAATTTTATTATTTTGTTGTTATATGTGGATGACATGTTAATTGTAGGACAAGACATAGAGCTGATTGCAAAGTTGAAGAAAGATTTATCCAAGTCATTTGACATGAAAGACTTGGGCCCAGCACAACAAATTCTAGGGATGAAGATTGTTCGAGAACAAACAAAAAGAAAGTTGTGGCTATCTCAAGAGAAGTACATTGAACGTGTACTAGAACGCTTCAACATGAAAAGTGCTAAACCTGTTAGCACGCCTCTAGCGAGTCATCTGAAGTTGAGCAAACAGATGTGTCCTACAACAAAAGAGGAGAAAGAGGGAATGGCTAAAGTTCCTTATTCTTCAGCAATGGGGAGTTTGATGTATGCGATGGTGTGTAAAAGACCTGATATTGCTCATGCAGTTGGAGTTGTTAGCAGATTCCTTGAAAATCCTGGAAAAGAACACTGGGAGGCAGTTAAGTGGATACTCAGGTATCTAAGAGGTACCACAAGAGATTACTTGTGTTTTAATGGATCTGATCCAATCTTGAAGGGCTATACTGATGCTGATATGGCAGGTGACCTCGATAATAGAAAATCCACTACTGGATATTTTTTTACATTTTCAAGGGGAGCTATATCATGGAAGTCAAAGTTGCAGAAGTTTGTCGCACTCTCTACAAATGAGGCAAAATATATTGCAGCTACTGAAGCTGGCAAAGAGATGGTATGGCTGAAATGATTTCTTCAAGAACTTGGATTGCATCAGAAGGAGTATGTCGTCTATTGTGACAGTCAGAGTGCAATAGATTTGAGCAAGAACACCATGTACCATGCAAGGACGATGCATATTGACGTGAGATATCACTGGATTCGTGAATAGATAGAGGACGAATCTATGCAGGTCATGAAAATCCCTACTAGTGAAAACCCTTCAGATATGCTGACCAAGGTGGTATCAATAGACAAGTTTGAGCTATGCAAAGAACTTGTCGGCATGCACTCAAGCTAGAAACCTGGAGCTACCTCCTTCAGGTGAATGGATCTGGAGGGGGAGATTGTGGGGTCCATCCCCATGTACCAAACTTTGAATAACTTTGTGCCAATTTCAAAGTTTGGTAGAGTTGGTAAGCTACAAAGAAGAAAAACAAGTTTTCTGTCAATTTCAAAGTTTGGCAGAGTAGGTAAGCTACGAAGAAGAAAAAAATGGTTTTCTTCTGTAGCACATTTGGAGGGTAGTGTATTTGTTCTCTATAAAAGTGAGGACAATTCTTCATTCTAAACACACCAAAAAGAATTACAAAGGAGATAAAAGAAGAGTGAGGCATCACAGAGGAAAATAATATGTGAGGAAAAATATAGAGTGTGAGCGATATTGTAGTGAGGTGGAAAAATCAAAAGAGTGTTATTTCTTTTGAATCTGTAGTGGTCTTTGGAGTTTTACTCAGACATACAAGTGTAAAATCCTTACTATAGTGATATTCGTTGCTCGTCTCGGGTCGTGGTTTTTCCCTTGTTTAAGAGGGTTTCCACATAAAATCTTGGTGTCATTATTTCTCTTTTATTCTCGTTGATTAACCGTATTGTTGTGTTCCGCATTTGTTGCCTTTATTACCGCAAATATTATTTCTGTTACGGATTTATTCCCAAAAGTTTTGGGGAAGATCTACATGTAGAAATTTCGGAGAGCATTTTTACAATACATGTCCGATACATAGATCTGTTATTTGTCTTAGACAAGCTACTGATGCACTTCTAAGGGTTATCTCCAAGTTGCTTCGATTGGTGTGGTGTATCAAGGATGATGTGCTTATACGATTTCTTGGTCTGATCGTATGAGTTTTAAAAATCTATTAAATTTTCATGTGTTATGACATTAATTAGATTCCAAACCATTTTGTTATGACAATCATGATGTTTAATAAGTAAAATAAGTCGACAGATTTCATTCTTTGTAGATCTAGTTTGTAAGAGTTATCCGTAATATTAGTTTTGGTGCTAAATGGACGATCAACTGTGACATGCAATCAACTTCTACATCTTTGATGTTGTTATTCAGGAGTAAAGTGCTCTGTATTTATTTATGACGTCCATTATATGTTATATCAAGTTGTAGTCTGCACTGCACTGCACTGTAGTACATGCAGAACAATTTATAGTTTTTGTTTATTGATCCATGTGATTGTGTGGGTGCAGAACGTAGTTTTACTAGCCATCAATTAAGTAAACTCGCTAGTTCTCAAATTCTGCTGAATTCCTTATTATTCTATTTTTAGTTACTGATTTTTGTTAATGGAAATAGGTGAAGTCGTAATTCATGCCCTTGATGAGAAAGTGTGAGCATACAACTTAGAATTAAAGGAGCAAAATCACCAATTTTGCAGCTACTGTTCACGACAGTAAAACGGAAGCTGCAGACCACCAAATCCAACTCTATCAGTTCCTAATCAAATATTGAGATGAAGATAATATGCTGTCCAAAAATCAGCTCAATCGGACAAGAAACAAAGCGGGAATCGCAATTTGAAGTTGGTTGTTAGGGCTGGATTTTTGACTGCGAATTTCTCTCTTTTTCTCTCTTTTTGGATGCTGAAAAACTCTCTCTAAAATCTGAAAATAAGAGTTAAAATAGGCTTATATTTGCCTCATAAGAATGGGCTTATGGGCAAAAATGGGTTGGTCCAAATTGGGCTTTTATTTATCCACATAGGAAGGGAAAAAGACCCATAACCCAACAATTCTCCCCCTCACGACTATGTGGAGGAGACCGCCATCCCGGCGACCATGCAACAATCTTCAAACTTCCCTCTTGGCAAATCTTTAGTCATCATATCGGAACCATTGTCATTTGTATGAATCTTTTCAAGCTCAAGCAACTTAGAATCCAACACATCTCGAATCCAATGGTATCTCACATCAATGTGTTTAGACCGACCATGGAACGTAGAATTCTTGCCAAGATGTATAGCACTTTGACTGTCACAATAAAGCACATACCTCTCTTGAGCACAAACAAGTTCGCCGAAGAATCTCTTCATCCAAAGCAATTCTTTACAAGCTTCAACGACAGCAATAAGCTCAGCTTCTGTAGTAGATAGAGCAACACATTTTTGCAACCTAGATGCCAAGACACAGCTCCCCTGCAAAAGTAACCAAGTACCCTGAAGTAGACTTGCGAGTATCAACATCACCAGCCATATCTGAATCAGTATAACCACAAAGAATAGGTTCCCTGTACCAAAACACAAACTCAGACTAGAAGTGCCACAAAGATATCTCATAACCCACTTCACAGCATTCCAATGTTCTCTTCCCGGATTAGAAAGAAAACGACTAACAACTCCAACAGCGTGAGCAATATCCGGTTGTACAAACCATCGCATACATCAAACTACCAACAGCTGAAGCATAAGGAACTTTCTTCATATCTTCCTCTCATCACATCACTAGAAGGACACTGTTTCGTGCTCAATTTGAAGTGCATAGCTAAAGGTGTACTGACAACCTTAGCTTTGTCCATGCTGAATCTGCGAAGTACTTTCTGAATGTACTTCTCTTGTGATAATACCAATTTCTTGGCCTTTCTATTATGGATAATATGCATGCCAAGAATCTGCCTTGCTGGTCCTAAGTCTTTCATAGCAAAAGACTTACTCAACTCTTGCTTCAACTTCTGAATCCTGCAAGTATTATGACCAACAACAAGCATGTCATCAACATAAAGCAACACAATAATAAAGTCACCATCAGAGAACTTTTGCAAAAAACACAATGGTCTGAAGAAGTCTTCTTGAAGCCCTGCTGACTCATAAAGAACCAAACTTTTGTACCACTGCCTGGGAGCTTGTTTCAAACCATACAAGCTCTCTTCAATTGCAAACATAATTCTCTTTACCCTTGACTTCAAAACCTTCCGGTTGCTCCATATAAATTTCTTCATCTAAGTCACCATGGAGGAAAGCAGTTTTAACATCCATTTGCTCAACCTCTAAATCTAGACTTGCAGCCAAGCCTAGAACCACACGAATGGATGACATCTTCACAACTGGAGAGAATATCTCATCAAAATCAACTCCCCTTTTCTGATTAAATCCCTTGACAACTAATCTAGCTTTGTACCGTGGAACTGGATTACCATCTTCATGTTTCACCCGAAAAACCCACCTGTTTTTCAAAGCTTTTCTGTCTTTAGGTAACTTAACCAAATCAAAGGTATGATTATCATGCAAGGATTTAATCTCATCTTCCATAGCATCAAACCACCTTTATTTTTCTTCACTTTCCATGGCCTCATCAAGACTCTCAGGTTCTCCCCCGTCAGTCAAGAGTACATACTCATTGGGAAAATAACGAGATGAAGGAATTCTCTCTCTACTAGATCGTCTGAGAGAACTCTCTGGAGCATCTATAATTGGTTGTTGGACAACCACATCATCTTGCACTGGAGCATCAACAACATTATGCCGGTCATTCTGAACATGATCACCATCTTCATTATCAACTTGATTTTCATCATTATGAAGATTTTTTCTTCCGGTGCAATAGTCAAAGGAACTGGATCAACATCAACTAAGCTCTCACTACTCTGAAAATCAACCTTGTCAGCTTTGTCAAAATCTTCAATTGTTTGGTCTTCAAAGAAACAACATCACGGCTTCTAACAAGTTTCTTCTCGAAGGATCATAGAAACGATAGCCAAATTCATCTTGACCATAACCAATGAAGATACACTGCCTAGTTTTACATCCAACTTTGACCTTTCATCCTTAGAACATGTACAAAGGCTTTACACCCAAAGACTCTAAGATGATCATAAGAAACATTCTTACCAGTCCAAACTCTGTCAGGGACATCACCATCTAAAGCAACAGCAGGAAATAAATTGATAACATAAGCAGCAGTATTAAGTGCTTCTGCCCAAAAGGAATCTGACAGCTTAGCATCTGAAAGCATACATCTAACCCTCTCAACTAGAGTTCTGTTCATCCTCTCTGCTAAACCATTTAACTGAGGAGTCTTTGGAGGAGTTTTCTGATGCCTAATACCCTGCTCTCTGCAATATCTATCAAAAGGACCAATATACTCAACCATTATCTGAGCGGATGCATTTTAATGTCTTCCCTGTTTGTCTTTCAACCAAGGCCTGAAAACTCTTGAACACATCAAGTACTTGATCCTTGGACTTCAAAGGAAATACCCAGAGTTTGCGAGAATGATCATCAATAAAAGTCACAAAGTAAAGTGCACCACCATGAGATCTTACCTTAAAAGGACCACACAAATCAGAATGTACCAACTCCAGCAAATCAAGCTTTCTTGAAGGCGGATGACTCTGAAAAGAAACTCTTTTCTGTTTACCGGCTAAGCAATGAACACATTTCTTCAACTTTGCTTGTTTCACTCCAGAAAGCAATTTTTTCTTAGCCAAACTATCAATCCCCTTCTCGCTAATATGACTCAGCCTTCTATGCCATAAGTCTGATGAAGTATCATTCTCCACCAAATTTACTGAGTCTCTGGATATGGAGCCCTGAAATACATACAAGTTAGACAACTTGTCACCACGGGCCACAACCATCAAACCTCTAGTAAGCTTCCATGGCCAACACCAAGTGTATTAACATAACCCTCATCATCAAGATATCCCACAGAAATCAAATTCAAGCGAACATCTGGAGCATGCTTGACATTATTGAGAACTAGTTTGGAACCATTGTTACTTTCCAAAACAAATTGTCCCAATGCCAATAACTTCAACTTCGATTATTGCCCATTTTCAACGTTCCAAAATTACCTGGAGTATAAGAAGAAAACAATTCCTTCTTTTGGCGTGACATGAGAAGTAGCACCAGAATCCACAACCAGCTAGACTCATCACGAACAAGATTAATGCATTTTCATCACAAGAAACAAGAAGATCATCATTAGCAAACACAGCAACACGATTTTCATTATCGCCTTCTCTCTTTTGTTGTCTCATATCTCTCTTGTGGCTTGTAACAATATTTCATGATATGCCCATTCTTGTGGCAATAGTCACATGTAATATTCTTGTATTTAGACTTTGACTTGCTTCTACTTTTACCTCTATCATTCTGACCTCTGGACTTGTTTTCCCCCTATCTTCAGTAACCAAAAACATCGGAGTGTGAAGCTGAAGAAGATGAGGCTTGAGATCTTCTTCTCATTTCTTCATTCAAGACACCACTCTTAGTATATTCCATGGTTACAACACACTGGGAGCAGAATTAGTCAAAGAAACTCGAAGAGTTTCCCAAGAGTCTGGCAGAGTATTAAGAAGCCAAAGTCCCTGTATCTCATCATCAAACTTACACCCATTCCGGACAGCTGGTCAAGAACACCCTGAAAATCATTAATATGATCAGAAATAGGAGTGCCCTCTTTATACCTGATATTCATTAATTGTTTCAATAGGAACAACTTGTTGTTGCCAGTCTTCGAAGCATAAAGTGTCTCGAGCTTGTCCCACAACACTTTGGCATGTGTCTCATTCACAATATGATTTCTAACATTATCTTCAACCCATTGTCTATATAGCCAAAAACCTGCAGATGCTCAAATTCCCATTCTTCATCATTCAAAGACTGAGTCTTTTTAGAAGCAAACACAGGTAAATGCATCTTCTTGACAAATAGAAGATCTTTCATATTGCCTTTCCAAATATGATAGTTACTACCATTTAAACACACCATTTTGCTCATATTTGCCTCCATCATTCAAAACGACAATCAACAATAACCAATGCTCTGATACCACTTTGTTGGGAAAGACAAGGCACTACCAAGAAAGAATGCCTGACAGGATAACAGCGGAAGAATACCCAAGTCTATACTTTCCCTTTTCGATTTTGAACCAAGAGAAGACAAACAACCACAAGCAGTATGATAGTAAGCAGGAAGCAAGTAATTCAACCAAACAAATATAACAAGACAATAATAAACCAATCACACAAGACACCAAGATTTACATGGAAAACCCTTCGATGTGAAGAGTAAAAAACCACGGGACCAAAAGCTCCACTATAATCACCAAGAGTTACAATATTGTTCTCCAAACTGGCCACAAAACAAGTGCCAAACAACGAGCAACAACAAAATAAGATTGCACCAAATCTAGAGAATTAAAAAGGAGCAAATCACCAATTTCGCAGCTACTGTTCACGACAGCAAAACGGAAGCTGCAGGACCACCAAATCACAACTCTGTCAGTTCCTAATCAAAGATTGAGATGAATATAATATGCTGTCCAAAATCAGCTCAATCGGACAAGAAACGAAGCGGAAAATCAATTTGAAGTTGGTTGTTAGGGCTGGATTTTGACTGCGAATTTCTCTCTTTTTCTCTCTTTTTGGCTGCTGAAAAACTCTCTAAATCTGAAAATAAGACTTAAATAGGCTTATATTTGCCTCATAAGAATGGGCTTATGGGCAAAAATGGGTTGGTCCAATTGGGCTTTTATTTATCCACATAGGAAGGGAAAAAGACCCATAACCCAACACATTATATGTTATATCAAGTTGTAGTCTGCACTACACTGCACTGCAGTACATGCAGAACAATTTATAGTTTTTGTTTATTGATCCATGTGATTGTGTGGGTGCAGGACGTAGTTTTACTAGCCATCAATTAAGTAAACTCGCTAGTTGAATTCCTTATTATTCTATTTTTAGTTACTGATTTTTGTTAATGGAAATAGGTAAAGTCGTAATTTATGCCCTTGATGAGAAAGTGTGAGCATACAACTTAGTGAAGCTTTGGAGCACATATGCATCAAACCAGGAGCATGGTGTTGGTCAGGTATATCATTTTTTAGTTCCTTGTCAATTGTTAATTACTTTCATCTGAATAATCTGACTTGCCACATAATAAATGTTCAAATATTTTTATGCTAAGGATTTGGACAAGGCCTTTGTGAAGGTTTGCCCTAAGAATAACTCTAAAAAGCGTCCCTCTACAACTGCCTGATGTATGAGCTTCAGCATGGAAAATCAACTGTGTCATGTTCACTGGCAATTACAGCCTCTATGCAGTAGCGGTTTCTTTCAGGAATAGACGGGGTTTTATTTCGGAGATTGTTATTAGTTCAAAGATCGTGAGTATGCGATTTTGATAATATTACCCGTGAAATCAACGAGGTGTACATTATCATAATATGTCACAAGCAACAGCGAAACCTTCACTTTGGTCTGTAATAGTTCTTTCGGTTATGTATGTATATGTATGTTAGGCTTATGAGCCATAACTATTTTCTTGTTGATGAATGATATCAGCTTCGTTCCTAGTCAACAGTTGATGATCCTTCTCATCCGGAAACTTCATGGATTAGATAGTAGTAAATTTATGGTCAAGTATGTTGTTTGTTTTTAGATAGTTGCGTGCCACCAACTTATTCCTTTATTTTCAGACAGTAGAGACTTTTTGTTCAGCTTCATGGATTTCTCCACCATTTTATTTAGATTTATATTAAGTACATGTTTCAATTAATTAATTTTCAGCTTCGCTCAGAGTTCATAAAATATCATATTAATTCATTAAAACCATGCAATATCAAGGGTTCGATTGAGGTTATTCGTGATTTTAAATGTTAATCACTAGAAGTGAATTCAGAATTCAAATATAACGGGGGTATTACTTTATGTGGATGTTCCTTTAGCTTTATATTGATGTTCGCGATGAATTCATTCGGACTGATTATTCTCTTTAAGATTTCTTTTGCGATTTTTTATTATTCTTTGATTCAAATAAGAGTTTGAATACCACCATTTTTTGTGGAAATCCATTAAGACCTTAGAAATGTACTCAATTTGTCTCGCGGGAAAAACGGGCGCATTTTCAAGTTCAAACGAGCCCAAAACATGTAAACATAGATTTTGTTGATGCTCGTGTACTATAGTCCATGGAATTTTTTTGACCCGCTATTCCCCAAAAAAAGGCTCGAAATTTTTCATGGTCGTCCGTTAAGACTTTAGGTATGAACCGTGTTAGTTCCGCAGGAAAACATGCGCATTTTCAAGTTCAAACGAGCCACAAAGTAGGTAGAGAAAAATTTTATCGAGTTTCGTGTGCTATAGTTCATTATATTTTTGTGAATCAGAATGAAATGACCAAAATTATTCGTGGACGTACTTTATGACCTTATGTATGTACGTAGTTTGGCCCGCAGGGAAAACAAACACATTTTGAAGTTCAAACGAGCCCTAAAGCAGGTAAAAGCAATTTTTGCTGGTTTTCGTGTGTTATATAATCCATGAAATTTTTGTGGCCCAAAATTTCTGAAACAAAATAACCAAAAGTTTTGGTGGATGTCCATACAAACCTTAGGAATATATCATGTTTGTTCCGCAAGAAAAACGAACGCATTTTCAAGTTCAAACTAGCCCAAAGCATATGAATGTAGATTCTGCCGATTTCGTGTACTATACTTCATGGAAGTTTTGTGACCCGCAATTCCTGAAATTAAATGGCCAAAATTTTTTGTGAACGTTCGTAAATACATAAGGAATAGACCCTGTTTGTCCCGCGGGGAAACAGATGCAGTTTCAAGTTCAAAAGAGCTCCAAATCAGGTAAACACAGATTTTGTCAATTTTCGTGTGCTATAGTCCATGGATATTTTGTGACTTGGAATTCTTGAAACAAAATGATAAAAATTATTGTGAACGTCCGTTAAGACCTTAGGAATGGACCCAGTTTGTTCCGCGGGGGAAAATAACTGGATTTTCAAGTTCAAACGAGTCTCAAAACAGGTAAATGGAGATTTTGTCGATTTTTGTGTGCTATAGTTCATGAAATTTTTGTGACCCAGAGTTCTCAAAATGAAATGATCAAAATATTTTGTGGAATTCCATTAAGACCTTAGGAATGTACCCGATTTGTCCGCGGGGAAACATGTGCATTTTCAAGTTCAAACGAGCCCCTAAGTAGGTAAACACAAATTTTACCAATTTTCATGTACTATAATCCATGGAATTTTTGTGATCCACAATTCCTGTAACGAAATGGTCGAAGTTTTGCATGGACGTACGTTAAGACCTTAGGAATGGACCATATTTGTCCCGCAGGTAAACAAACACATTTTAAAGTTCAAACAATTTCCAAAGCAGGTGAACATAGATTTTGCCAACTTTCGTGTGCTATAGTCTATTGAATTTTTGTAACCCGGAATTTCCAAAATGAAATGACTGAAATTTTTAGTGGACATCCATAAAGACCTTAGGAATATACCCTACTTTTCCCTCGGAGAAATGGATGCACGTGTTAGTTCAAACGAGCCCAAAAGGAGGGCAACATAGAGTTTGCCGATTTTAGTCCATGAAATTTTTGTGACTTGGAATTTCGGAAATGAAATGGTCAAATTTTTTTTAGGGACTTTTGTCAAGACCTTAGGAATAGAACTTGTTCTTCCCGCAAGGAAACAAATGCATAATTTTCAAGTTCAAACGAGCTCAAAGCAAGTAAACACAGATTTTATCGATTTTTGTGTGCTATAGTCCATGGAATTTTTGTAACCCGAAATATCAAAAACGAAATGTCCAAAATTTTTTGTGGACGTCCGTTAAGACCTTAGGAATGGAGCTAATTCGTTACCTGGAAAAACAGGCGTTTTTTCAAGTTCAAACTAGCTCGAAAGCAGGTAAACACAGATTTTGCTAATTTTTGTGTGTTAATCCATGAAACTTTTGTGACCCGCAATTCCAAAATAAAATGGCCAAAATTTTTCATAGACGTTTGTTAAGACCTAAGGAATGGACTCTGTTTATCCCGCGGGAAAAACATGTGCATTTTCAAGTTCAAATGAGTCCCAAAGAAGATAAACAAAAATTTTGCTGATTTACGTGTGCTATAGTCCATGCAATTTTTCTAACCTGGAATTCCCGAAATAAAATGACCGAAATTTTTGTGAGTCATCTTTATATTATAATATGGATCTTCATAATATATTATATCAATGAAGTCACAATCAAATGGAAATGATTCTCCTTATTATTATCCGTCGAACACATATGCGGCTCAATCATTTTCCCTGCCTTTCACATACTACTTAAAATCTCTCTAAAGTTGATAATCTAATCACATTTCAACATACGGAGCTTGCAAATAATGCTCCAACTTATCCTTGGACCGATCACAAAGAAACACTCTTTTTTGCTAGATTATATACTCTCACAACATATTTCATTTGCATTTTTTTTTGTTTATATACATGACTAGGGGTGTATAAAATCGAACAAAAATTGAATTAAATGAAAAATTGAAAAAAAAAAATCGACAAGTGATTTGGTTTGACTTGGTTTGATATTGAAAAAGTTATTAGACTATATTTATGTTGGCTTGGTTTTAACTAAAAAAAAAACAACCCGACATTATATATGTAATTTTAAAATTTTAATTTATACATAAAAAATGTTTACTTTGATATCATTTTAAATATTTCTTATGCTATTTCATACTTTTTATCTTTCAATATATTATTTCAATTTTAAAAACTTAAAATTCGGAATGGTCTAATAAAGATATAGTTCATAAATATTGA
>JAKWIY010001665.1:0-17014 GCA_027704805.1 Solanum corneliomulleri | reverse complement strand
CAGATGTACATTTCTACCAAGTTATAAGCGATCAATGCTAGACATGCAAATTCAATTCTAAAATTCTAAAATTACATATGAGGAGGCCGGTTTGTTGAAGATATGATTAAACAAATACAAATAGTGTCATCGCTACCAACTTAAACTTAAAGAAAAATCATTTTAGAACTAATGGCAACTTTCAACTCATATTCTAAGCTGATTCTTGAAAGAAACAACACAACTAAGAAAAAACATAATCTACCAAAAGTATAAATAAATCAAATAACTGAAGTTGTTAAGAAGTTCCTATAAAACTGTTAAAAAAAAAAAAAAAAAAAGACCCATTTCTATGACCTGGAATAGACCAAATTCAAGTTACTGCCAAAAGTTACGGGAATCTTCATATACTTCATAGCAGCAAAATCACAATTTGTTTTAGACATAAACATCAACATTTTTCTATGATATTGTATAAATTAAATAAAGGACTACTAGCTTATGAAAAATAAAAAAGTTTAAGAGAAGATGAATGATAAACATGTTGTCACGACCGGGGAGCACCCCCTATAAGTAACATGACGTACTTGACCTCTCAGAGGTCTTATACAAGCCCATAGTTATCATTCATCGCATCGAAATAGTAAATTTAGCGGAAAATTTTAAACTTTACATAGCACCTCATATGCTATAAACTTTACTTCATATACATATAAAATATAAGCCATGCTACATATATAGAATCTAATTCTCTTTGCCATCTTAGACTCAATAACTTTGGAGTACATTAGGGACACGACCCTTAAGACATAATACAAACTATACAATATTAAAGAATTTACAATAAAGACATAAGTAGGAGATACTTGAACATAAGAATTCCTTTCATTGAGCTTGGGAATCATCTATCAAGCTCTTCACCATTCAAGACATCCTTTAAGCATCCATAACCTACACTTGTGTAAAAAGTAGAGAAGAATGGGATTAGCACAAGAATGTACTAAGTATGACAACCATGCAAAAACATGCATTTAAAAGAGACATTTTCTTTGAAATCATACTTCATGCTATTTTGAGTAAATTATCATAAAACCTTTATCAATAGCATATATATCATTTTCATACTTCATAGAAACACAATCAAAGGTCAAACATCATAGAAAAACACATAACATAATAGAAGTATAATATCACACAGACATAATTAAGTCAAGACCTTCATCATATAGTCAACAAGATCAACATCATGCATAAATATTCATATCATGCACATCATCATAACAAGTAGACAAATAGTACAATGTCATGCATAGGGAACACATACATAGTGACATGCATTAGAACACCTTCCTAAAACTTCCTGAGGAGATACTTGTGCAATGTCTAGATAGGTTCATTACTTCCACCTATACTAAGTAACCTCCCTTAAGTCATTCTATTTAGGGTCCTAGTCATTTAACTTCCATTTTCCATTTTACTTTAGGGAAACTATAGCCTTAACCGACATAGACCATGTGATGCTAAACATGGAATCCAGTGTTATATAACCCCACACCGATAAAGGGTGGTCTACTATTCAAAGTAGAACCAATTGTGACATAGTTTTCTAGGTGAAATCCACTTGATAGTATCCTATGGTGGCAACATAGTTATGGAACTTGGAGGATATCTTGAATACATCCCTCTATGCCCTTGGTATATGAGGCTTTTCACATGAATATAGCATATGTAAAACATCATGTAGTTTAGGGTACACATGAATACACCATTCAAGGCCCCTCTTTTGACTAGATCTTCATACATGTGTGTGTGTATACATATATGTGAGCAAACCTTTCACATAACACATAATGTCACACATGTTAATATATCAATGCGTAAGTATATATGTGTACCTATATGAGAAATCCTTTCATATCAACACTCCAAGATACTATGCCCATTCATGCTTCATATTCATAATATATTCATAATGTCGTCCTTCATATAACATAGAAACCAAACATAGGAACTTTTCTATCAAGATACACATGTGCAATGTATAAACAAGGTCCCATACCCTTGACCATACTAGTACACCTATCAATTCATTCTAGAAAGGAAAACATAACATGCTTCACATACATATACTTTACAAGCATAGTAGTAGACATTAGTGAATATGAGAAGTACCTTTCACTTAGAAACAATGACCTATACTACTTGTAACATGTATGTAAGTGGGAGTGTGTGTACATTGGTCAACATGATGACATAATGACTATAACTTACTCCTCGAGGCAGACAACCTCTTAGACAACATTATACTTTCAAGAACATACCACATACCAAATAATAGTATAGGAGGCAAGATAATATAAACATTATAACCAAGGCTCCTAACTTTAGCTATTTACACTTTATTATAAGGGATACATGGGTAGGGGCTATAAACCATTTTCACATATCAATGGAAGGACCTATACAATATCCTTGCATGAATATACGCATGCTCATACAATATCCACACAACCTAGATCACAACTAAGACAAGAAGATAGGCACAATTACATCATAAGGTGATCATCTTAATCTCTAAATCATAGATTCATCAACTTGCCTTCAAGTCCATGGTCAACACATAAATAATGAAAATAAAGTAAACACAGCCACTATAAGTAGACCATACCACACAATGCCATACAAGTTTTTATCAACATTACTACAAAGAAATAGAGAAGTAGAAGAGTAGAGGGAATAAACATTCTTACCAATTTCTCACCCTTTGATCATCATTGATAAATACAAACCTTATTCATCAATAAAACATATATATGGATTTAGCTAAATGTACTTTAAACATATAAAAGATTATGTAAGTCGCTACAAGATTACTATAACACAATGCAATACATCAACATACTAAGAAAGTAGAATAACATAGATCAATTAGCTAATTTCCCTTGCATTGATTTAGATCATATTTCATACATATTATGAGTCTATGGAAGTATTTTAAATCTACATTTAACCATATTGAAAACAAAATTACATACCCTCAAGATTAAGGTTACAAAATAGGCATTTAGGCTTATCGATTTGCTATAGTATAGAAGACTTTACCAATACTAAGAACTCGCTAGGGCTTTGATCATCATTCATATTTTATCAACAATACAATCATTACACAATATCTAATTCAGTAGGAAATCAAGAAGAAATCATGCTTGATATAATAACAACTCAAGATGCATCACACACTTAGATTTTTGACTTCACAGCCTAAAGGAATCTAGATCAATTCATACAAGGAAATGCTATATAGAGTTATTATTCCAGAGACCATTTAATGATCTACGCCAATTCGCGAGAAGTAAGACAAGCAGATATGGAAGAAGTCCAGAAATGGATTTTATCTCTACTGAAACCAGAATCTAAACCAACAACTAGAGCACTAAAAAAAGGATTTATTTCTGAAGAATTATTAACAAAATACTGCAAGTTAATTGAACACAAATATCCAGAACACATATGCTCGAAATGTAACGAAGGAGATGATACTATCCCCGAAGTCCTATTCGAATAAAGAAAGCCAGACAATTTACAAGAAAAGATAGGAGAAGATAAGATAGACATCAGAAAAGATATGTAAAGTTTTTGTTTCATTAGTAGCTGTAAAATAAACGTCAAAGTCAAGTATAAACTTAGTCGAAAGTTACTTTTCTAAAAGTAACTTTATGAAAAGTTAAGTCTTTTGTTTTCTTGTGTCGGCCAAAATAAAAAGGGCCATGTGATTAAATATGTTTCAGAATCATAGTAGTTGGTGAGGTCTACAAGTGTTTTTATGTGATTCTAGCCAAAAGGAGAAAAAAAAACAAGCACTTTTTTAGCAATAATAACAGTAAACTAATATAAAAGTGTGGAATGTACGTAGTGTCAAGAAATGTTGTAGCAATGCATAAAACGATGAAACAGAGAGGTTGGAAGCAACATTGAAAGACTAGTAAATTGATATTAATCACACAATCATTATGATGCGACATCTCAACAAAATGAATTAAAAGTTTGGTATCATATTACTTACTTGGTCGGTTGAAAAGGATGTGGTCATTCAGTTGAAAGAGATGATGTTATCGGTGGGACTTGTGATTGCTGAGAAGCAAAGAATTGTTTCATTTTCATTTTTTCTTTCATCTCATTTTCTATGGTAAACAAGCGATTATTCAAAGATGTATTTTCCTCGTTCAGAAATTTGTTTTCTTTATTCAAGGATTTGAAATCCTCTCGAGTTGAATGTAGCACAGAGAACTATTCAACCTTTGAAGAAGTTCCACCCTTCAAGTCTTTTACCTTTACTCCACCTCCAAATCCAAATACGTGGTTGCGCTTTTGAGGTCCACAATATTTTAAAATAATTTCTATAGTAGGTAGGGATGGATATGCTTGAACCATTTCTTCGAGTTGAGCCAACAAAACATTTTATTGAACATTTTCTATCATAACACATCAATTTCAAGTGATTAATATATTCAATTTACCAAACACACATGTTTTTCAATTGCATCAGGTTCAACAAGCTTGTTTTCTTTCTTACGAGTCTCAAAGAAAATAGTCGTCATATCTGGTGGATTTGTCATCTTTTCCACCCTTTACATCGAAGTAAAATATGTCAAAACATACAGTATTAATATCTTTCAATATATAGAGTATCAATATCTTGTAATTAACATCATCATCTAGTAAATAAGTATTCATTTCAACATGTTTTTGCTAAAAATCTTATTCCTTCTAACCTCTTAATAGATTATAATTTTTTATTATGAAATAATAATGATTTAATAATCATCTCGTCTGCTCACTGCTACAGTTTTCTTCTTTAATCAGTTACCCTAACAGAAACTAGAATCTACACCAATAACTAGAGCACTAAAGAAAGGATTTTTTTCTGAAGATTTATTAACAAAATACTGCAAGTTAATTGGACACAAATATCCGGAACACATATGCTCGAAATGTAACGAAGGAGATGATACTATCCCCGAAGTCCTATTCGAATAAATAAAGTCAGACAGCTTGCAAGAAAAGATAGGAGAAGATAAGATAGACATCAGAAAAAATATGTAAAGTTTTTGTTTCATTATTAGCTGTAAAACAAACGTCTAAGTCAAGTATAGACTTAGTCAAAAGTTACTTTTCTAAAAGTAACTTTATGAAAAGTTAAGTCTTTTATTTTCTTGTGTCGGCCAAAATAAAAAGGGCCATGTGTAAAGTAGAATAGTAGAATGTGTCGGCCACTTGACAAAAGTATTGAGTGCAGTTTATACATATACATGAGAAGAGATAAGTGGAATCCCAGAGATCCACAAATCATTTTTAACATATAAAAAGATAACAAAAGGAAATTTATTTTTTATTAAATTCTATACAGCACCAGCTGAGATACTCTACAATGAGATAAAACCAATGATCCAGGTAGTAAAAATTGGATTAACTCCGGAGATGACAATACCGGAAGAAATAGGACAACAGTCGGAAATACAAAAAGTTGAGATACTCAATTTTTTTGCAAATAAAAGAATAATTGGGTTATCAACTATCATACAAGAATTAGCACTAATGAAGAGATACTGAAGTGTAAAGCTATAAGTCAGCAGCATGACTATAAACATCCGGAGCTACGTCATCCAGTAGACGGTAAACAGCCAGAGCTAGAAGGAGACGTTGAGAAACTCCTTAAAACCCACAACGTTGTTAATATTGCAGGTACAAGCACAGGAGCTATGGAAAAAACTACTCCAAGAAATACAAATCTAAATAGCCTATTTGCAAAATCATTTATTCCAAAAATCCAAATAATAGATACTTCAACACCAAAAACATCCACATATGCAGCCAGCCTACATATAGAAAAGAAATATATAACCATATTTCCCAAACTTACATTTAAAATATATAAAAAATGCAAACCTTTTTAAACCATAAACCTAGATCTACCATGACTACCGAAAAGACCCAAGATTATTTAACCCAAAAACTACAAAGTTACCCAAGAATGCACAACCAAAGACAAACCCCAATCTTGTCAAAATTTGTTATAATTATGGATTATTGAGTACAGTTTATACATATACAGGAGAAGAGATAAGTGGAATCCCAGAGATCCACAAATCATTTTTAACATATAAAAAGATAACAAAAGGATATTTATTTTTTTATTAAAGTCTACACAGCACCAGCTGATATACTCTACAATGAGATAAAACTGATGATCCAGCTAGTAAAAATTGGATTAACTCGGGAGATGATAATACCGGAAGAAATAGGACAACAGCCGGAAATACAAAAAGTTGAGATACAATGTTTTTATACAAATAAAAGAATAATTGGGTTATCAACTATCACACAAGAATTAGCTAATAATTTTTTACAAGGAAATGTATTATGGAGTTATTATTCGAGAGACCATTTAGTGGTCTACGCCAATTTGCGAGAAGCAAGACAAGCAGATATGGAAGAAGTCCAGAAATGGATTTCATCTCTACTGAAACCAGAATCTACACCAACAACTAGAGCACTAAAGAAAGGATTTATTTCTGAAGAATTATTAACAAAATACTGCAATTTAATTGGACACAAATATCTGGAACACATATGCTCGAAATGTAACGAAGGAGATGATACTATCCCTGAAGTCCTATTCGAATAAAGAAAGCCAGACAGTTTGCAAGAAAAGATAGGAGAAGATAAGATAGACATCCGAAAAGATATGTAAAGTTTTTGTTTCATTATTAGCTGTAAAATAAACGTCTAAATTAAGTATAGACTTAGTCAAAAGTTATTTTTCTAAAAATAAGTTTATGAAAAGTTAAGTCTTTTGTTTTGTAATGTCGGCCAAAATAAAAAGGGCCATGTGCAAAATAGAATAGTAGAATGTGTCGGCCACTTGACAAAAGTAGTAAGTTTTTCTTGTATAAATAGAGGGATTCCCCTCATAATAAAATCATCCTTCACAAGCAACTCTCTAGTCTTAAATATTCTCTTCCAAATCCCTCTTCCACCCCCATTGGTATCAGAGCAGTCAGGTAAAAATAATCTAAATAAAAAGGCTAAACTAACAAAAGATATGGAAACCAAATCAGATATGACAAATCTACAAAAACAAGTATACTTATTTACATTCATGAGTAGCTAAACTGTTTTATTCCTAATAATCTCTTGTTGATTTTAATTGTTTATCATGTTTTAATAATGTTATAATAACCATCTTTAGAAAGTTTGCTGCGGAAATATTCTGAAGAAAATATGTTAGCAGGAGTATGTAATAAATCGATATTAGCACAAAGAAAAGTTATGTTTATGCTAGAAATACAAATAAATTGCCTTGAATATAAATTACAACATGAATTATAATGAATAAAGAAGAATTTGCAGTAGACGAAAAAATGTATGAAAATCAAGAAGGACTGGTAATAAAAATAATATTTTCAAATATAGGAAGACGATAAAAAAATAGGAAATAACTTGTATTTAATGCTATAAAAGGAAACAACAAAATTAGAAGATAGTTTAACAGCGATGGTAAGCATAACAAAGGAAAACGAAGACATAGATAAATTAAAAGAGATTGAGAAAATAAAAACACAAGCAAAACAGGAAGTACAACATCTAGAAGAACTAAAAAATATAAAAATAAGTGAATTAGAAAAAGAATTAGCCGAGCTAAAATTATTATATGAAACCAAACAAAAAGAAAAATAAATAGAAAAAAATAAAGATCTAAAAACAGATAAAGAACTTGAATTGACTAATGAAATAAATAAGATGAAACAAAAATTACAAGAAAATCTTGAAATATACGAAATATACATCTATCATGGGGGTATAATATCTTTTGTGGTATCCTTCTACAATAATTTTTGCAAGTATATATATTTTCATTATTAATTTTGTTTTTTTTATAATTATTTTCTTATTTTGGTAAGTTATTTTTAATTGTTCATTTTCTATATTATATGGTTTAACTTTTTCTAACCATTTTATTCCTAGGGTAATGTTTTGGCTTCCTTGGTAGATTTTAAATGGTATTACTAATGGTATTCCTCCTATAATTATTTCTTTTTCTGTTATTCATTTGTGGTTACTATCTCACTAGGTAATCCAGATTTCCACAGTTGTAACAAGTACATTCTGTTAGTTTTCTTTTCGGTCTATACGGTCTTTTTAGTTTATAATTTTTTACATAATATCTTTTTCTTGGTTTCTTGTATTTATATCTAGTTTTGGTTTTTCTATAATTTTTGTGTCGTCTAGGTCTTTGTTTTCTATAATATTTATCTGTACGTAACGACCTGTTTAGTCGTTTTGAGCAGCGGAGTTTATTTCTGGTAAATAAGTGGCTGAGTCGACGGATCCCACGACGGACCGTCATGGGCACGACGGACCGTCGAGGGGGTCTCGTTCCAAAACACTTAGAATTCTGAAATATGGGTACTGAGATCGACTCTCTGAACTTCGCGACGAAATGGCAGGACGGGCCATCACAGACTCTTTAATGAATTGAGTCTCTGAACTTTGTGACGGAAGCAGCTGGATGGACCGTCGCAGCCATGACGGACCGTCACAGGTTGCGTAACCCTGACTGGGGTCGGATTTCTGTTAAAATTTTTTAAGGGGCGTTTTGGACTATTCATCTTCTATAATTATAAGTTAGTGGATTAATGTTAATAATTCAATTTTCTTGGGAGTTAAGGAGATAACCTTGAAATAATTAGTGGGTTATTTTTATCATCTTTTATACTTAATTATATGATAATTAGGGTAAAGAAAAGGGTTGGAATAAGAAAAATGGAAAAACAAAGAGAGGGAGAAACGAACGATCAAGAGAGAGAGAAAACGAAGAAGACGCAACTTTGGGAAAGTAGATTGCTTGATCACAATTCTTCGGTGGAGGTAGGGGTATGGTTTACTACTATCTTATAGTAAACTCTAAATGATGGCGAATGATATGTATTGGGTAGTATTATAAAGTCTTCTATATGCTTAATTGTTGCTTGCATGATGTGATTATATAATTGTGATGAATTAGCATGATGAGGCTATTGAATATTAATTCCTAAATTTACTTGTTAATGATGATGCCTTGGTATAAAAGAAGGCTTGATGAACTAAAGTAATGAGATTAGAGGATCGGAGTGTCACGTTCCGACACCAGGATAGTATATGGATCTGGTGTCACGTTCCGGCACCAGGATAGTATTTGGATCGGAGTGTCACGTTCCGACACCAGGATAGTATATGGATCGGAGTGTCACGTTTCGACACCAGGATAGTATATGAATCGGAGTGTCACGTTCTGACACCAGGATAGTATATGGATCGGGAGTCACATTCCGGCAGCAGGATAGTATATGGATAGGAGTGTCATGTTCCGACACCAGATAGTAGTAGTGGAGCGGAGTGTCACGTTTCGACACAAGAGGAATAAAGATAATGAATCTTGAATAATGATAATATACTAAATTCTAAAGAACTAATTTCCAAATGAGTATGATGGGGAGGCTTGAGTCCTCATATGCTGGGTGTTGTGGCCAATGGTTATGGTATTTGTTGTTATAACCTGTTGAGTATGTAGTTGATTTTATATTATTATTTGATATATACTGTTTTAATTTTGAGTTGGCCGATGATACCTACTCAGTACTTGTGCCTTGTACTGACCCCTACTTGCATTGTTTTTCTTTGTTAATTGTGGAGCGCAGCAAACGTGCCATCGTCTTCAACTCAACCGCAACTCTAGCCAGTCTTCATCACGCCAGATTTCAGGGTGAGCTATTGCTTCTAGCTTGGACTGGATCTTCCTCTTCAAGTCTTGATGCCTTGAAATTCCGGCATGGACTAGATTTTTACTTATTTAGCTCCTTAGATACTCTTAGATTTAGTAATTTGAGGATAGATGTTCTTGTGGTGATGACTTCCAGATTTTGGGGATAATGATTGATAAATTTTAGAAGTTATTTAATTGATTTCGCTAATGAGTTTTAAGTCTTCCGCTTTATATTCTGTTTATTATGGTTGAAATGTTGGGGTTTAGATTGGTTGGTTTGCTCACATAGTAGGATAAGTGTGGGTGTCACTCGCGGCTCGTTTTGGGTTGTGACAAACTTGGTATCAGAGCATTAGGTTCGTTGGTCTCATCACACAAGAACGAGTCTAGTAGAGTCTTAAGGAACGGTAGAGGGACACCTTTACTCTTCTTTGAGAGGCTATAAGACTTTAGGAAAATTCCATTCTTTCTTTCTTTCTTTCGTGCTATTACATGGATCCAATTGGTATCTAGGTGATACAAATTGGTATCTGACCATCTTCACTCTATTTCGCAGATGGTTAGAACTAGAGCAACAACGACGCCAACACCAACACCGGCAAGACAAGATGCAACTGAGCCAGCCACTTGGGCTGTAGCTCGAGGAGGATTAGTGGCAAGAGGCCGTTGTAGAGGTCGCCGGAGGACGTCCTCTAGAGGAAGAGGACAAGCACTTGGCCCATCTAGTACTAGGGCGGTGACTCCTCCACCGACTGAGGAAGTAGTAAGAGAGGGTGAGGAAGGGGAAAGTGAGCAAGTGCAGAATGAGGAATTACCACCCCAACCTACCCCAGAGATGATTAATCAGGTTCTTGCATATCTTAGAAGGTTATCTGATCATGGCCAGACACCTCCAGTGTTTTCTGCACCAGCACCTCAGGTTCCGGAAGTACGACAGGCCGCTGCTGAGGCTCCCCGCATGGATGCCTCATTGGAAATAGGCATGTTTCCTCGTTTTACTACAGGGCCCATAATGACAAGTGATCAGCATGAACTTTTCAGTAAGTTCTTGAAATTGAAACCTCCAGTCTTCAAGGGTGCTGAATCTGAGGATGCTTACGATTTTCTGGTTGATTGTCATGAGTTACTACATAAAATGGGCATAGTGGAATGATTCGGCGTTGAGTTTGTAACCTATAAGTTTCAGGGAAATGCCAAAATGTGGTGGCGGTCACATGTTGAGTGTCAACCCGCACAGGCACCACCTATGACTTGGGCGTCATTCTCTAGCTTATTTATGGAGAATTATATCCCCCGGACCTTGAGGGATAGGAGGAGAGATGAGTTCTTGAGCCTAGAGCAAGGCAGGATGTCAGTTACTGCGTATGAGGATAAGTTTCGTGCATTATCCAGGTATGCCACCCAGGTTTGTTTCAGTCCACAAGAACGGATTCGCCGTTTTGTGAAGGGGTTGAGGACGGATTTGCGGATTTCAGCCTTACAGGTAGCGGCTACAACAAAATCCTTTCAGGAAGTGGTAGACTTCGGGATAGAGGTGGAAGGAGTGAATCCAGATGACTTCACCATGGCATCGACTTCAAAAAGGTTTCGTAAGGGAGGTGAGTTTAATGGTTCTTACTCCAGAGGGCAGGGTTCAGGAGGTTATCCAGCCCGACCTATTCAGTCTTCACTGCAGACTATAGTTGGGGGTCCACCGCAGACCAGTCAACTCTTCTCTGAGTTTGGAGGTGGGGAGACTGGACACATTAAGAGGTATTGTCCAAAACAGAGTTACAGACCTCAAATAGTCAGAGGTAGAGGTGGTCATGGAAGATCTCATTCTGGAGGACGTGGTGGCCGAGGTAATGGTGGTCACCAAAATGGCCGGAGTGATGGGCAAACTGGAGCTACTACAACACCACATGGTAGGGGAAACGGGCAGACAGGTGATAGGGACCATTGTTACGCTTTCCCCGGGCGGTCTGAAGCGGAGACATCTGATGCTGTTATCACAGGTAATCTTTTGGTTTGTGATTGCATGGCTTCTGTATTATTTGATCCTGGCTCCACATTTTCATATGTATCTTCCTCATTTTCTACTGGTCTTAATTTGCATTGTGAATTGCTTGACATTCCTATTCGTGTTTCTACTCCGGTGGGTGAGTCTGTGATAGTTTAAAAGGTATATAGGTCTTGTATGGTGACTTTTTTTTGGAGCAATACTCATGTAGACTTGGTTATTTTAGAGATGGTTGATTTCGATATAATTCTGGGTATGACTTGGCTTTCTCCAAATTTTGCAATCTTAGATTGTAATGCTAAAACTGTAATGTTGGCCAAGCCTGGGACAGATCCGTTAGTGTGGGAGGGTGACTACACTTCCACTCCAGTTCGTATCATATCCTTCCTTTGTGCTAAGAGAATGGTTAGTAAAGGGTGTTTAGTGTTCTTGGCACACCTCAGGGATGATACTACCCAAGTACCTTCAATTGAGTCACTTTCGATCGTCCGTGAGTTTCTGGATGTGTTCCCTGCAGACCTTCCTGGTATGCCACCGGATAGGGATATCGACTTTTGCATTGGTCTGGAGACGGGTACTCGCCCCATTTCCATACCCCCTTATAGGATGGCCCCAGCGGAGTTAAGGGAATTAAAGACCCAACTTCAAGAGTTGTTTAGTAAAGGCTTCATTAGACCAAGTGCATCCCCTTAGGGTGCTCTGGTGTTATTTGTGAAGAAGAAGGATGGGAGTTTTCGGATGTGCATAGACTACCGACAGTTGAACAAGGTAACTATTAAGAACAAGTATCCCATTCCTCGCATTGATGACTTGTTCAATCAGTTACAAGGTGCTTGTGTCTTCTCTAAGATTGACTTGAGATCCGGTTATCATCAACTAAAAATAGGGGCAGCAGATGTGCCAAAGACTGCTTTTTGAACCAGGTATGGGCATTACGAATTTGTAGTAATGTCTTTTGGTCTTACGAATGCCCCTGCTGCTTTCATGAGCTTGATGAACGGGATTTTTAAGCCTAATCTGGATCTCTTTGTGATCGTATTTATTGATGATATACTGATATACTCCAAGAGTTAGAACGAACATGAGGAGCATTTGAGAATTGTGTTGGAAGTATTAAGGGAGAAAAGGCTTTATGCCAAATTCTCCAAGTGTGAGTTTTGGCTAGATTTAGTGACCTTCTTGGGGCACGTGGTTTCTAAGGATGGAGTGATGGTGGATCCTTATAAGATTGAAACAGTGAGGAATTGGGTATGACCTACTAATGTGTCAGAAGTAAGGAGCTTTGTTGGTTTAGCTAGCTATTACCGTCGATTTGTCAAGGTATTCTCTTCTATTGCTTCCCAATTGACGAACTTGACTAAGCAGAATGTTCCATTTGTATGGTCGGATGAATGTGAGGGAAGCTTTCAGAAACTCAAGACCTTGCTGACTACTGCACCTATCCTTACCTTGCCAGTAGAAGGCAAGAATTTCATTGTTTATTGCGATGCATCTTATTCTGGATTGGGTGCAGTGCTAATGCAAGAGAAGAATGTAATTGCTTATGCTTCGAGGCAATTAAAGGTGCACGAACGTAATTATCCGACCCATGATTTGGAGTTGGATGCGGTAGTATTTGCATTAAAGCAATGGAGACACTATCTATATGGGTTAAGTGTGAAGTCTATACGGATCATCGTAGCCTACAGTATGTCTTTACTCAGAGGGATTTGAATTTGAGACAGAGGGATAGATGGAACTACTGAAGTACTATGATGTTATATCTGTGATCACCCAGGAAAGGCTAATGTTGTGGCAGACGCCTTAAGTAGAAAAGCAGGGAGCATGGGAAGCCGAGCTCACTTACAGGTTTCCAGACGCCCTTGGCTAGAGAGGTTCAGACCCTGGCTAATGACTTTATGAGGCTTGAAGTAAATGAGAAGGGAGGATTTTTGGCCTGTGTGGAGGCAAGATCTTCTTTTCTTGACAGATCAAGGGAAAACAGTTTGATGATGAGAAACTTAGCCAAATTCGGGATATTGTGTTGCGAGGAGAGGCTAAAGAAGCTATAATTGATGAGGAAGGTGTTTTGAGAATTAAGGTAAGGGTATGTGTGCCCCGTGTTGATGATTTGATCCACACTATTCTTAGAGAGGCTCGTAGTTCCGGATACTCTATACATCCTGGTGCAACCAAGATGTACCGTGACCTAAAGCAACACTTTTGGTGGAGTAGAATGAAGCGCGACATTGTTGATTTTGTTGCCAAGTGTCCAAATTGTCAGCAGGTAAAGTATGAACATCAGAGGCTCAGAGGAACACTTCAGAGAATGCCCATTCCTAAATGGAAGTGGGAGAGAATTGCAATGGATTTCATGGTTGGTCTTCCAAAGACATTGGGTAAGTTTGATTCTATTTGGGTAATTGTGGACAGATTAACTAAGTCTGCTCACTTCATTCCGGTCAAGGTGACTTACAATGTAGAGAAGTTAGCCAAACTCTATATCTCAGAAATTGTTCGATTGCATGGAGTTCCACTGTCCATCATATCAGATAGAGGTACGCAGTTTACTTCTAAGTTTTGGAGAACATTGCATGTGGATTTAGGTACTAGGTTGGACCTTAGAATAGCATTTCACCCTTAGACCGATGGTCAGTCTGAGCAAACGTTTCAGGTATTAGAAGATATGCTTCGTGCATGTGTGATAGAATTTGGTGGTCATTGGGATAACTTCTTACCCTTAGCGGAGTTTTCATACAATAATAACTATCACTCAAGTATTGATATGGCTCCATTTGAAGCATTGTATGGGAGGAGATGTAGGTCTCCCATTGGTTGGTTTGATGCATTTGAGGTTAGACCTTGGGGTACTGATCTTTTGAGGGATTCATTAGAGAAAGTGAAATCTATTCAAGAAAAGCTTTTAGCGGCGCAAAGTAGGAAAAAGGAATATGCAGATCGAAAGGTTAGAGACTTGGAGTTTATGGAGGGTGAGCAAGTCTTGATGAAGGTTTCGCCCATGAAAGGGGTGATGCAGTTTAATAAAAGAGGTAAGCTAAGCCCAAGGTATATTGGACCATTTGAAGTACTTAAGCGAGTAGGGGAGGTGGCTTATGAATTAGCCTTGCCTCCAGGATTGTCAGGAGTGCATCCGGTATTTCATGTGTCTATGTTGAAACGATACCATGGGGATGGTAACTACATCATTCGTTGGGATTCAGTTCTGCTTGATTAGAATTTGACTTATGAGGAGGAGCCTGTTTCCATTCTAGATAGAGAAATCCGCAAGTTGAGATCAAGGGAGATAGCATCCATCAAAGTTCAATGGAAGAATCGACCAGTTGAAGAGTCCACTTGGGAGAAGAAGGCTGATATGCAAGAAAGATACCCACACCTGTTTACAGATTCAGGTACTCCTTTCGCCCTTGTTTTTCTTCTTGTGATCGTTCGAGGACGAACGATGGGTAAATTGGTATCTATTGTAACAACCTGTTTAGTCGTTTTGAGTAGCAGCGTTTATTTCTGGTAAATAACTGGCTGAGTTGACGGATCCCACGACGGACCGTCATGGGCACGACGGACCGTCGAGGGGGTCTCTTTCCAAAACACTTAGAATTCTGAAATTTGGGTACTGAGATCGACTCTCTGAACTTCGCAACGAAATGGAAGGACGGACCGTCGCAGACATGACGGGCCGTCACAGACTCTTTAATAAATTGAGTCTCTGAACTTTGTGACGGAAGCAGCAGGACAGACCGTCGCAGCCATGATGGACCGTCACAGGTTGCGTAACCCTGACTGGGTCGAATTTCTGTTAAATGTTTTTAAAGGGCGTTTTGGACTATTCATGCTTATAATTATAAAGTTAGTGGATTAATGTTAATAATTAAATTTCTTGGGGGTTAAAGGAGATAACCTTGAAATAATTAATGGGTTATTTTTATCATCTTTTATACTTAATTATATGACAATTAGGGTAAAAGAAAAAGGGTTGGAATAAGAAAAATAGAAAGAACAAAGAGAGGGAGAAACGAACGATCAAGAGAGAAAGAAAACGAAGAAGAATGCAGCTTTGGGAAAGTAGATTGCTTGATCACAATTCTTCGGTGGAGGTAGGTTATGGTTTATACTATCTTATAGTAAACTCTAAATAGCGAATGATATGTATTGGGTAGTATTATAAAGTCTTCTATATGCTTAATTGTGTGCTTGCATGATGTGATTATATAATTGTGATGAATTAGCATGATGAGGCTATTGAATCATAAATCCTAAATTTACTTGTTAATGATGATACCTTGGTATAAAAGAAGGCTTGATGAACTAAAGTAATGAGATTAGAGGATTGGAGTGTCATGTTCCGACACCAGGATAGTATATGGATCAGGTGTCACGTTCCGGCACCAGGATAGTATATGGATTGGAGTGTCACGTTCCAACAGCAGGATAGTATATGGATCGGAGTGTCACGTTCCGACACCAGGATAGTATATGGATCGGAGTGTCACATTCCGACACCAGGATAGTATATGGATCGGGTGTCACGTTCCGGCACCAGGATAGTATATGGATCGGAGTGTCACGTTCCGACACCAGGATAGTAGTAGTGGAGCGGAGTGTCACGTACCGACACAAGAGGAATAAAGATAATGAATCTTGAATTATGATAATATACTAAATTCTAAAGAACTAATTTCCAAATGAGTATGATGGGGAGGCTTGAGTCCTCATAGATATGCTGGGTGTTGTGGCCAATGGTTATGGTATTTGTTGTTATCACCTGTTGAGTATGTAGTTGATTTTATATTATTATTTGATATATCTATTTTAAGTTGGCCGATGATACCTACTCAGTACTTGTGCCTTGTACTGACCCCTACTTGCATTGTTTTTATTTGTTAATTGTGGAGCGCAGCAAACGTGCCATCGTCTTCAACTCAACCGTAACTCTAGCCAGTCTTCATCACGCCAGATTTCAGGGTGAGCTATTGCTTCTAGCTTGGACTGGATCTTCGTCTTCATGTCTTGATGCCTTGAAATTCCGGCATGGACTAGCTTTTTACTTATTTAGCTCCTTAGATACTCTTAGATTTAGTAATTTGAGGATATATGTTCTTGTGGTGATGACTTCCAGATTTTGGGGATAATGGTTGATAAATTTAGAAGTTATTTAATTGATTTCGCTAATGAGTTTTAAGTCTTCCGCATTATATTCTATTTATTATGGTTGATATGTTGGGGTTTAGATTGGTTGG
>JAKWIY010001664.1:0-17033 GCA_027704805.1 Solanum corneliomulleri | reverse complement strand
TTTTACTTGAATGTTCATTTCATCATATGCCAATGCACTTGGCCATTTCGTGTGTTTCACACTTTTACTTAACCCTTCCAGGGTTTACTCATTTCATTGTACATTTTATCATTTCTTTGTTCATTTCATCATTTCATTGTTCATTTCATCATTTCATTATGTGTCAATGCACTTGACAACTTAGTGTGTTTTACCCTTTTACTTAACCCTTCTAGGGTTACATCATTTCATTACATATATTTTAGTTTCACTAATTTTTAAACGTATGCTAGACTTATGGGTCTATACATACAAGCCATTAGACTTAATTCATCGTTCGGTTCAGTGATTCATATCTTCCCAAGATTATGTAGTACAAGACTTATGTATCTTGTATGTATGACAAGATCTCAATTTCAATCTAAGTAGGCAACATTATTCATGAATATTTAATTCACGTATGACTTATGTGTCAATACTGAATTTGGGCAAGGGAACCTGATTTAAAATCCCTTGGACAACACTTTACATTATTCTATTTATTTAATTCAAGTCCACGTGATATTGGAACCCTAGATCGAGCCCCAACATCACCAGTTCCTTTTTAGTTCTATCCTTTGAAAATTCTCTTTCTTGGCCAAGGGGTTGTGACATCAAACCCCCACATCCCTTTTTTTAATGTATTTCTGTTTGTCTATTTCTAGTTGACTATGAGGTTGTGGGATCAAACCCCCACAACCTCTCTTTATTTTTCTTTTATTCTCCTCCTTAAATATACCTAAGAGGTCATAGGTTCATTTCCACACGCATCTCCCTTTATTTTTCTTTTATTCTCCTCTTTAAAATCTGCCTAAGAGGCCGTAGGTTTGATTCCCACTAGCCTCCCCCTTTATTTTTCTTTTATTCACCTCCTTAATATGCCTATGAGGTCGTGTATTCGATTCCCACACGCCTCCCCCTGTAGTTTTCATTTATTCTCCTCCTTAATCTGCCTAGGAGGTCGTGGGTTCGATTCCCACACGCCTGCACCTTTATTTTTCTTTTATTCTCCTCCTTAAATATTATTGAGAGGTGGTGGGTTCGAATCTCACTCTTCTCATTTCTTATTTTCTTCTTTTATGTTACATTTTCCAGCCTATACCATTGTTCGAATCCTTTTCTACACTTTACTTGTTACATCTTTATTTTCATGGTTTTTAACATGGTGAGGTCACGAGTTAAATCCTACAGGACCTCACTTGTTTTAATTAATTTTTTTCAACATTTTAAACCCTACTTGCTGACGAATTACATCACTAGAAGCTGGAAATTTTCTTTTAATTTTTCAGTAGCCTTTCATCAAGTTACACCTTAGTTCTTAAAGGAATTTCTTAGAGCATTTAGAATTTTTAGGTGCGTTTTCATGGATTAGTTTAGACAAGAGATTATCCCTCAAATCAGACACATTCAACTCATATGAACATCACATTTATATCAACATGTGTACAAGAAATAAATTGAACTATCACGCGATTTCAAGTCCTAAAAAATGAACAATAGCCACGATAACACACAAATAATTACATTTTCGGAAACATCCACATAAGTCACATAATTCAAAACATACATATAAACACATGATCATAATAAAAACACGTTTCATCCCTAGTTTTCCATCAGCAAACATAACCAACCTATGATTTAATGTCAGCTAGTGACAGGGACATGCAAAGGGAACAATCCTTGTTTTTGGAATAGATTCGTCTGAACCATAGAGGGTCTCTTGGGAAAGGGAAAATGATGGAATACCACCCATACCTTTTGGACACTAAAATCTTGACTTTCTGCCCAAAAACATCACCCAAGAACACGTCTAAGCCTCCTCAATATCAACTCCACTCGAATGACAACCTCCTTAGCCTAGTGTGCGATTAATGTTTGTTTTCTTGTGATTTCATGTGATTTCTTCAAGGGTGAAGAACTTGGTTTATTTTTCTACATCTGTATATTATTTTGGAAGAGAAAAAACGTGAGAAAGAATAATAGAGATTGAGCGTGAGAGTGGAGAGATAAACGTGAGAGAGTTGTAGTTTTAGGGGCTTAGTAGTCTAGTTTTAGGACTTAGTCCATAAGGTTTTGTTTATTTAATAAAAAAATTATTTTTATTTTATTTTAAATAAGATAATGTAATTTTTAATTAATTCAATAGCTTAAATAAATAATCACTTTAATTCATTGCTTCCACCCATGTTCGAACCCGGGTGGAGCAAGACTTTACTTCAAGAGCCTGGAAATAGACCATTTTACCTTAGACCCTCCAAACCTAATATTTTCCCTTTTTATGTCTAGTCAAGACTCTTTCAAGTCAATTTTTACATTCTAGAGCCTTACATGTTTAGACCCAACCTTTTCAAGCTCAACTAACTGTCCAAGTTAGTTGTCTTGGCTGTAACATGTATTCCGAGGTTTGGTTATACGCGCATCAATCCGTGTGTTGACATATTAAGTACTTCTTATCTTATCCATTTTTAGGGTTTTTACATACGGGCCATAGGTTTATCAAGAGACCGTCGTTTGGTCCATCCATTGACACTACTAAGGCACTGTTTCGACCAACCTTGGGTCCTTCTTGTGGGTTCTTCTATGGGGGCCTTAAGAAGTCGTACCTAGATGTTTTCAACGTAAATAAAACCCTTAACAAGTTTTAGACATTCCACATAAGTTTCACAAAAATAAAACACATCCAAACATGCAAGGACCAACCAAGACGTACATGAATTTCTCAGGGGCTAACTTTCCAACATCTTCGACGTTATTGGACGTTTGACCTCCCAACTTCTCAAAACTTCATATAATGACATTTAAAATCATTATAACTCAATTTAGTACTCTTTATACTCTTTTCATATATTTTTAAACATGCATAGACACATGAGGCACATACGTGACTAGTCGTCGGACGTTTTTGTTGACCCTTGACGTTTGACTTCCAAGTCACCTCAAACATTATACACTGCCTCTAAACCATATTTTAAGTCATTTTAGGTCCTTATAACTTTAAGAAAACCATGCTATGATCTACCAACCCTAACTCATTTTGGAGGTCTTACAGGTCCCGGACAGAGAGATAGAGGGTGTGTATCACTAGGTCAGACATGCATCATTAAACTCTAGATTACATTCCATTGCATTGCCTATACTTATGTGTTTGCTAATCTTGTGAATGCCTTTCTGTGAAACTGGTGATTGATGAATATTGAGCTTTTTGTTGAGGATATGTAATTTGTTAATGTGTTATTGTTGAGGATTTGAAATGTTGTAAAGTGTTGTTGTTGTGGATATGTATTTTGTAAAACTCTTGTTGTTCACGATATGTAAATTGTCTAAATGTTATTGTTAAACTATGTACTATGTAAACTATGAGATGTAAGGTTGGGCTGACATTTATGCAGCTTATAGTTGTGGTGGTTATGAGATTGTTGTTTGTCATCTCAGCAAAACTTCTTACTCCTATTTCTGCTCTTAATCTATTCTAGAAACGAGGTCATTTGAGACTTTTAATTACTTTTTAGTAAATTGTAACACTATAGAGGCTTGTACACGTGACAACTAGTCTTTGGGGGTATTTAAAAGTTTAATATAAAGATTCTGCATTAGTAGTGTAATATTTCAATTTTAAGGTTAACTTGTCTTGTGGGATAAGACGAATATCATCACGCCCATTTTAGGGTCGTTACAATTCACCAACTAAATCAAATTAACTTATTGGAAGAACTTAACAACTTTCTAAGTCAAATGGCCTTAGTTTTAACTTAATTCCAACAATATATTAACCAACTAAATCACATTAACCTATTTGAAGAACTTATAAACTTTCTATGTCTAATTAGTTTAGTTTTAACATAATTCTAAACTTATATTAACCAAATAAATCACATTAACGTATTTGAAAATCTTAAAAACATTCTAAGTCTAATTAAGTTAATTTTAAATAAATTCCAACACTATATTAACAAACTAAATTACATTAACTTATTTGAAGACCTTAACAACTTTCTAAATCTAATTAGGTTAGTTTTTACTTAGTTCCATCACTATATTCACCAACTAAATAACATTACTTATTATAAAAACTTAACATCTTTCGAAGTCTAATTATTTTATTTTTAACTTAATTCCAACACTATATTAACCAACTAAATCAAATTAACTTATTTGAAGAACTTAACAACTTTCTAAGTCTAATTAGTTTAGTTTTAATTTAATTACAACACTAAATGAACCGACTAAATGACGTTAACTTATTTAAAGAACTTAAAAACTTTCCAAGTGTAACTAGTTTAGTTTTTACGTAATTCTAACAATATATTAACCAACTAAATCACATTAACTTATTTAAAGATCTTAACAAAGTTCTAAGTCTAATTAGTATAGTTTTAAATTAATTCCAACACTATATTAACTGAGTAAATCACATCAACTTATTTGAAGGCCTTAATAGCTTTCTAAGTCTAATTAGGTTAGTTTTAACTTAATTGCAACACTATATTCACCAACGAATTCACATTACTTATTAGATTTAATGATCCAAAAATGGACTTTATGGCACTCGTCTTATTCCACCAAGACAAGTCATCCTAAAACTCGACCATTACAAGCCTCTAAATTATTACAATTGATTCAGGAAAAAAAAATTAGTCTCAAATGATATTGTTTCTCGAATAGAACACGATCATAAATAGGACTAAGAAGGTATGCTGAGATAACAAGCAGCTACCTCACAATTCTCCACAAGACGCCTCAGACAAGGAGAAGAGAAATAGCACAAAGTCCGGGTTGGTAACCTACAAAAATATTGTAGTAGCAAGGGGTGAGTACCAAACCACACGGTACTCAGCAAGTAAACTCCTAAACACAAGCTAAGGGGATAAAATACTAGTACTCCTCACACACCAACCGAACCTCCACAACTACAACCTGCATTAAAATTTGCTTAGCCTAACAGTTCACAGTTTTCATAGCACCCACCTCATCAAAATCATTTTAATAAATCACGCATCCTCAACTACAAACTCAATATTCAACAATCACAACTTTTACAAAAAGGCACTCCCATTATTAGCAAAACAGGAGAGCAACTTCGTCAAATAGAGGTAATCAAATACCAACTACTTCCCAACAACAAATCAAACACATAATCATCAATAATGAAGAATGACATCTGATACAATGCAATATGACACCATGAAGTTATATACCTCAAAAGTAACAATTTCTCTCTCAATGGTATATGCATGATACTCCTCTAAAATACAACGAGAGTGCATGACCTATGGGAGACCCGCGAGGTCCATATACCGACACGGATGATCTCTATGTGTCTGTGCAGACGATCTCAAAGCATTATCATAATAAAATAAATTTTGCACGAACGATCTCCACGTGCCCAAATCAAAATCATAATTTTTCTATCGCATAGACGATCTCCACGTGCCCAAAAAATCAATACTCGATCTCAATACGGACAATCTCCATGTGTTAGACCTTAACTCATACCCAATCTCTTGTCAATGAATATGCACAATATGATATCAAATAAGGAGATGATGCAACATGTCAATAAATTAAATGTCCCTATGACATATAATCACCTTAATTATCATAATTATACGGGTTCAGTAAAGAACAATCACACATAATAAATTAAACCAATAATATATCGCTCATATTCTTTGGCATTCTCGAATTACAATCTGCATTATATAGTAATAAACCTTCCCATTATAACAACGATACTCGCATCATTCTCAGTACATCACATACAAACAAATAATCTCATTTTCTTTTATTATCATTAATATTAAATAAGGTGGACAAGTCAACAAACACCAAGTCTCATTACTCCCAAAAATATGCCACAAGGAAATACATGCATTCCATACACTTAGCAAGAGTTTAGCAATCCACTTGCCTCTAATAGTAGAATAATCACTTCGCGACTTGGGCCTTCCCCCTTCGCTGAACTTCTACTCAAAGCAATCTATTTAAGTAAGGAATCACAATAAGATTTTGAAACTAACAACACTCATATGCCTGTTTTAGATGCAAAACTCACTCGAATGTATGATGCATTTCCTACAGCTTGATTCCAACTAATAGGTTAAATCTCATATTTCCCTAATTTCAAATATAGGATTAAGTCAAAATTTCTCCAAACACTACAGCCCCAATGGTTTTCATATACTATAATATACTTAATATTTGAGTATATATCTCAATATATCAAAACTTGAATTACAATATAATAACTATAAGTTCATAATAACGTAGTCAAGACAATACTAAATTCAAAATAAGTCCAATAAACTTCCTGGACGCATATTAACTCAAATGGTGAACCTATCAAATAATTATCACCTTCTCTCGTGATTATCTCACCCTTCGCCATGAATGTTATAATTTTAATTTTAATAAAATAACAAAAACATATAAGGAACCAAACAACCGGTGAAGGAAATAATTGTAGAACGAAATGTTTCCATTCCGCTAATCATTAATTATCAATGAGGAGTCCAACCTAGTCCCCACTAAACCTCAAATCAACCAAATTGGTACAGTGATCAACAATAATAAAAAAACAATTCAAATTTAAAATTGTTTAAGAAAACAATTTATTATAGGATCGAGTCAATTTATATTTCAGCAATTAAACATTACGAGTTACAGACACACAGCTACATAAGACAAAATTTGCTTACTTCAATGTTGTCAATCTCTCTATTCGGTGTTAGCCGCACGCACAGGTAAGTCCTTCCTTCTCTTTATTTCTTTTATAGATTACTTAAAAGTATAAAAACTGACAAACCCTACTATTTATTATATTTTAATATATATAGACAAACTATTTTATAGTGTTTTAAATATATTATGGACTTAGCCCATTAGTCACCAACAAAAATTAATTCTTTTTAAATCACCCGTCAACTAAACAATAGTAAATAAAAATAGCTTTAAAATATTAAAATAGAAGAACTTAACATATTTTGAAGTCTAATTAGTTTAGTTTTAACTTAATTCCAACACTATATTAACCAAATAAATCACATTCACTTATATTGAAGAAATTAACAACTTTTGAAGAAATTAACAACTTTCTAATTTAATTTTAACACTATATTAACTGACTAAATAACATTAACTTACTTGAAGAACTTAAAAATATTTTGGGTATAATTATGTCATGAACCAAAAATGGACGTGATGGCACTCGTCTTATCCCACTAAGACAAGTCAGCCTAAAACTCAACCATTACAATAAAGTGCGGAAATGAAATATAAGTAACTTAATAAAAACCACAAAATCTGGTAGTCACGTGTACAAGCCTCTAAATTATTATAATTGATTGAAAAGAAAAACTCAAGTCTCAAATGAACTTGTTTCGAAAATAGAACAAGATCATAATTATGGAGAAGAAAGTCCGCTGAGATGTAACCAGCTACCTCACAAATCACCAAGAAGCCTCGAAAAAGTAGAGAATGATAAGTACAACAAAAATCCAGGCTCATAACCTACAAAAAAAATTAGAAGCAAGGGGTGAGTACCAAACCACACGGTACTCAACAAGTAAACCTCTAAACACAAGCTAAGGGGATGAAATATCAGTACTCCTACCACCCCAAACCGAACCTCAACAACTACAACCTGCATTAAAATCAACTCAACCTAAAAGCTCACAGTTTACATAGAACGTAGCTCAACAACAACACTTAAACAAATAACATATCCTCAACAACCACACTTCAACAAATTACATATTTTCAAAAAACAAAAATTCAACAAATTACATATCCGCAATAACAAGATCAATATTGATCAATCACAAGTTCCGCAGAAAGGCAATCAGATATCATCAAAACACGATATCAAGTTCAATAATGATAAGTATGTGCAATGTCAAGTATAATGATGCATGTCTAACATAGTGATACACACCCGCAGTCTCTCAGTCTAGGATCCATGGGGGACACATCTGTCCATGCCACTGTCGCGGCGTACGACACGACCCTGTCACGACAAAAAACGAGCCGCGAGTGGCACCCACACTTAACCTCCTATGTGAGCGAACCAACCATCCTAAACCCCAACATTTACCAATTTTTCAACCATAATGAACAAAATATAATGCGGAAGACTTAAAACTCATTAACGAAATCAATTAAATAACTTCTTCAATTTATTAACTATTATTCCCAAAATCTGGAAGTCATCACACCAAGAACATCTATCCACAAATTTCTAATCTAAGAGTATTTAAGAAACTAAAATAAGTAAAAGGAATGGTCCATGTCCGAACTTCAAGACATAAAGACGTGAAGGAGAGAATCAAGTCCGAGCTAGGAACAATAGCTCACCCTGAAATCTGACGTGATGAAGACTGTCTAGAGTTGAGGGCGAGTCGAAGTCGATGGCACGTTTGCTGCACTCCACAAATAGCAAAGAGAAAAATACAAGTAGGGGTCAGTACAAGGAACATGTACTGAGTAGGTATCATCGGCCAACTAAAAATAGAAAGCAATATATATAAAATAATAATATAATATCAACTACAATACTCAACAGGTGATAACAACAAGTACAATAACCGTTGACCACAACACCAAGCACACCTATGAGGACTCAAGCCTCCACACCATACTCATTTGGGAAATGTTTTCTTTAAATTTGAGTATATTAACATAATTCCAGATTCATTCTCTTTATTCTTCTTGTGTCGGAACGTGACACTCCGATCCCCTCAAGATTCATTCTCTTTATTCTTCTTGTGTCGGAACGTGACATTCCGATCCCCTACTACTACGTGTCAGAACGTGACACTGCGATCCCCTAATAGTACGTGTCAGTTCATGACACCCGATCCCCTAATTCTACGTGTCGGTTCGTGACACCCGATCCCCTAATTCTACGTCTTGGTTCATGACACCCGATCCCCTAATTCTACGTGTCGGTTCGTGACACCCGATCCCCTAATACTACGTGTCGGTTCGTGACACCCGATCCCCTAATACTACGTGTCAGCTCGTGACACCCGATCCCCTAATCTCATTACTTTAGTTCATCAAGCCTTCCTTTATGTCAAGGCATCATAATTAATAGAGAGATTTTAAGGTTTAAGATTCACAGCCTCATCTTTCCAATCAATTACAATTACATAATCACATCATGCAACCACACAATTAAGCATATAGAAGACTTTACAATACCAGCCAATACATATCATTCGCTATTTCGAGTTTACTATGAAATAGCATAAACCATAACCTACTTCCACCGAAGAATCGTGATCAAGCAAGCTAATTCTCAATGCCTTTGCTTTCCTCTTAGCTTCTCCCTTTTCTCGCTCGTTCTCCCTCGCTCTGTTCTTTTTATTTTTCCTTCTCCAGATTCCTTTTCCTTTACCCTAATTATCATATAATTCATTATTATAAAAGTAACCCATTATTTATTTTTAGGTTATCTCCTTTAACCCCAAAATAAATAAATTATTAAACTTACCCCACTAATTTCCTAATTATAATCAGGAATAGTCCAAAACACCCCTTAAAACTTTTAGCAGAAATCAGACCCAGTCGGGGTTATGCAGCTCGTGACTGCCCGTCGTACCTACGACGGTCCGTCCTGCAGGGTCGTCACAGAGTTCAGAGACTCAAATTCAGTAAAAAGGTCTGTGACGGTCCATCGTATCTACGACGTTCCGTGCTGCAATTCCGTCGTAAAGTTCAGAGAGTTGATCCCCGCACCCAAATTTCAGAGTTTAAGTGTTTTGGAACAGAGATCCTCGACGGACCGTCGTGCCTATGACGGTTCGTCCTACTTGTCGTCGAGGGTAATGACGAAAGCAGTAGGAGAATTACACAAGTGTGGTACGACGGAGTCCGTCACGGTCCGTCGTGACCATGACGGTCCGTTGCGTGAGCCGTCGACCCAGTCAGTTTTTATCAAAGTAATTCTACTGCTCGAAATGACTAACCAGGTCGTTACAATTAGATACCAATTTACCCATCGTTCGTCCTCGAACGATCACAAGAAGAAAAACAAGGGCAAAAAAGAGTACCTGAATCTGTAAACAAGTGTGGGTATCTTTCTTGCATATCAGCCTCCTTCTCCCAAGTGGACTCTTCAACAGGTCGATTCTTCTATGGGACCTTGATGGATGCAATCTCCCTTGATCTCAACTTGCGGATTTCTCTACCTAAAATAGAAACATGCTCTTCCTCACAAGACAAATTCTAATCAAGAAGAACTGAATCCCAACGAATAATGTAGTTTCCATCTCCATGATATCTTTTCAGCATAGACACATGAAATACCGGGTGCACTCCTGAGAGTCCTGGAGGTAATGCCAATTCATAAGTCACTTCCCCCACGCGCTTCAGCACTTCAAATGGACCAATATACCTTGGACTAAGCTTACCTCGCTTACCAAATCGCATCACCCCTTTCATGGGTGAAACCTTCAGCAAGACTTGTTCACCCTCCATGAAATCCAAGTCCTTAACCTTTCGATCTGCATATTCCTTCTGCCTACTTTGAGCCGCTAAAAGCTTTTCTTGAATGAATTTCACTTTCTCTAATGATTACCTAAAGAGATCGGTACCCCATGGTCTTACCTCAAATGCATCAAACCAACCAATGGGAGACCTACATCTCCTCCCATATAGTGCCTCAAATGGGGCCATATAAATACTTGAGTGATAGCTATTATTGTATGAAAACTATGCTAAAGGTAAAAAGTTATCCCAATGACCACCAAATTCAATCACACATGCACGAAGCATATCCTCCAACACCTGAATCGTTCGCTCAGACTGTCCATCTATCTGAGGGTGAAATGCAGTACTAAGATCCAACCTAGTACCTAATTCAACATGCAATGTTCTCCAAAACATAGAAGTAAATTGAGTACCCCTATATGATATTATGGAAAGTGGAACTCCATGCAATCGAACAATTTCTCAGATATAGACTTTGGCTAACTTTTCTGCATTGTACGTCACCTTAACTGGAATGAAGTGAGCAGACTTAGTTAATCTGTCAACAATTACCCAAATGGAATCAAACTTACCCAATATCTTTGGAAGACCAACCACGAAATCCATTGTAATTCTTTCCCACTTCCATTCAGGAATGGACATTATCTGAAGTGTTCCTTCGGGCCTCTGGTGTTCATACTTTACCTGCTGACAATTCGGGCATTGAGCAAAAATATCAAAAATGTCACGCTTCATTCTACTCCACCAAAAATGTTGCTTTAGGTCACGATACATCTTGGTTGCACCAGGATGTATAGAATATCATGAACTATGAGCCTCTGTAAGAATAGTGTGGATCAAATCATCAACACGGGGCACACATACCCTTCCATTAATTCTCAAAACGCCTTCCTCATCAATTATTGCCTTTTTAGCCTCTCCTCGCAATACCGTATCTCGAATTCGGCTCAGCTTCTCATCAGTAAACTGCTTTCCCTTAATCTTGTCAAGAAAAGAAGATCTTGCCTCCACACAGGCCAAAAATCCTCCTTTCTCTAGTACTTCCAACCTCATAAAGTCATTAGCCAGAGTCTGAACCTCTCTAGCCAATGGACATCAAGAAACCTGTAAGTGGTCTAGACTTCCCATGCTCCCTGCTTTTCTACTTAAAGCATCTGCCACCACATTAGCTTTTCCTGGGTGATACAATATAGTAACATCATAGTCCTTCAGTAGTTCCATCCATCTCCTCTGTCTCAAATTCAAATCATTCTGAGTAAAGACATACTGTAAACTATGATGATCTGTATAGACTTCACACTTAACCCCATATAAATAATGTCTCTATTTCTTTAATGCAAACACGGCTGCGGCCAACTCCAAATCATGGGTCGGATAGTTAAGTTCTTGCACTTTTAATTGCCTTGAAGCATAAGCAATCACATTTCTCTCTTGCATTAGCACTGCACCCAACCAGAATAAGATGCATCACAATAAACAATGAAAATTTTGCCTTCCACTGGCAAGGTAAGAATTGGTGCGTAAGTAGTCAACAGGTCTTGAGGTTCTGGAAGCTTTCTTCACATTCGTCCGACCATACAAATGGAACATTCTGCTTAGTCAAATTTGTTAGTTGGGAGGCAACAGAAGAAAATCCCTTGACAAATCGACGGTAGTAGCTAGCTAAACCAACAAAGCTCCTTACCTCTGTAACATTGGTAGGTCTTACCCAACTCTTCACCGATTCAATCTTAGAAGGATCCACCATCACCCCATCCTTAGAAACCACGTGCCGCAAGAAGGACACTGAATCTAGCCCAAAACTCACACTTGGAGAATTTGGCATAAAGCCTTTCCTCCCTCAACACTTCCAATACAATTCTCAAATGCTCCTCATGTTCTTTCCTACTCTTTGAGTATATCAGTATATCATCAATGAATACAATAACAAAGAGATCCAGATATGGCTTAAAAATCCCATTCATCAGGCTCATGAAAGCAGCAGGGGCATTCGTAAGTCCAAAAGACATCACTAAGAATTCATAATGCCCATACCTGGTTCGAAAAGCAGTCTTTGGCACATCTGCTGCCCGTATTTTTAATTGATGATAACCAGATCTCAAATCTATTTTTTAGAAGGTACAAGCACCTTGTAACTGATCGAACAAATCATCAATGCAAGGAAGAGGATACTTGTTCTTAACAGTTACCTTATTCAGTTGCCTGTAGTCTATGCATATTCGAAAACTTCCATCCTTCTTCTTCACAAATAAAACAGGAGCACCCCAAGGGGATGCACTTGGTCTAATAAAGCCTTTACCTAATAACTCCTGAAGTTGGGCTTTTAACTCCCTTAACTCCGTTGGAGCCATTCTATAAGGGGGTATGGAAATGGGGCGAGTACCCGGCTCCAGATCAATACAAAAATCAATATCCCTATCCGGTGGCATACCAGGAAGGTCTGCAGGAAACACATCCAGAAACTCACGGACTATCGAAACAGACTCAATCGAAGGTACTTGGGAAGTATCATTCTGAGATGTGCCAAGAAAGCTAAACAACCCTTACTAACCATTCTCTTAGCATGAAGAAAGGAGATGATACGAACTGGGGTGGAAGTATAGTTACCCTCCCACACTAGCGGATCTGTCATAGGCTTGGCCAATGTCACAGTTTTAGCATTACAATCTAAGATTGCAAAATTTGGAGAAAGCCAAGTCATACCCAGAATTACATCGAAATCAACCATCTCTAGAATAATCAAGTCTACAAGAGTATTGTTCCCCTCAAAAGTCATAAAACAAGACCTATACACCTTATCAACAATCACAGACTCACCCACAGGAGTAGAGACCCGAATGGGCATGTAAAGTAAATCACAATGTAAATCAAGACCAATAGCAAATGAGGAAGATACATATGAAAATGTGGATCCAAGATCCAATAATACAGAAGCCATGCAATCACAAACCAAAAGATTACTTGTGATAACAGCATCAGATGTCTCCGCTTCAGACCTCCCGGGGAAAGCAAAACAATGGGCCCTATCACCTGTCTGCCCGTTGCCCCTACCATGTTGCGCTGCAGTAGCTCCAGTTTGCCCGCCATCCCGGTTGATTTGGTGACCACCATTACCTTGACCACCACGTCCTCCCGAATGGCGGCCTCTTCCATGACCACCTCTACCCCTGACTATTGGGGGTCGCTAACTCTGTTTTACACAATATCTCCTAATATGTCTAGTCTCCCCACATCCATAACACTCTCTGGGGTCAAGCATAGGTCTCTGTGAGGACGACGAAGTCTTGGGATAACCTCCAAACTTAGAGAAATGTTGGCTGGTCTGCGATGGACCCCATCTAAGCCTGCAGTGAAGACAGAATAGGTCGGGCTGTGTAACCTCCCGAACTCTGTCCCCTGGAGTAAGAACCATTAAACTCACCTCCCATATAAAACTTCTTAGATGTCGAGGCCAGGGTGAAGTCGTCCGGCTTCACCCCTTCCACCTGTATCACAAAATCTACCACTTCCTGATAGGATTTTGCTGCAGCAGCTACCTGTAAGGCTGGGATTTGCAAATCTGACCTCAACCCCTACACAAAACGACGAATCCGCTCTTGTGGACTGAAGCAAAGCTGGGTGGCATACCTGGATAGTGCACGAAACATAGCCTCATAAGCAGTAACTGACATCCTTCCTTGCTCTAGGCTCAGGAACTCATCTCTCCTCCTATCCCTCAATGTCCGGGGTATATACTTCTCCATAAATAAGCTGGAGAATGATGCCCAAGTCATAGGTGGTGCCTGTGCTGGTTGAAACTCAACATATGACCGCCACCACATTTTGGCGTTCCCTTGAAACTGATAGGTCACAAACTCAACGCCAAATCGTTCTAATACCATGCCCTTATTTAGTAGCAATCATGACAATCAAACCAAAATCATAAGCATACTCAGATTCAGCACCCTTGAAGACTGGAGGTTTCAACATCAAGAATTTAGTGAAAAGTTCATGCTGATCACTCGTCATTATAGGCCCTGTAGTCAATCAAGGAAACGTGCCTACTTCCAATGAGGCATCCATGCAGGGAGCCACAGCAACTGCATGTTGTACTCCCGGAACCTGAGGTGCTGGTGCAGAAAACACTTGAGGGGTCTGGCCCTGATCAGATAACCCGCTAAGATAGGCAAGAGCCTAGTTAATCATCTTTGGGGTAGGTTGGGGTGGTAAACTCATCATCTTGAACTTGCTCATTTTCCCCTTCCTCACCCTCTCTTACTACCTCATCAGTTGGTGGAGGAGTCACTTCCCTAGTACTAGTTGAACTAGGTATTTGTCCTCTACCTCTAGAGGACGTCCTCCCGCGACCTCTACCACGGCCTCTTGCCACTGCTCCTCTTCGAGCTACAGCCCCAGTGGTTGGCTCAGACGAATCCTGTCTTGCCGATTTTGGTGTTGGCACACTTGTTGCTCTAGTTCTAACCATCTGCGAAATAGTGTGAGGATGTCAGATACCAATTTGTATCACCTAGATACCAATTGGATCCAAGTAATAGCACGAAAGAAAGAAAGAATGGAATTTTCCTAAAGTCCTATAGCCTCTCAAAGAAAAGTAAAGGCGTCCCCCTACCGTTCCTCAAGACTCTTCTAGTCTCGTTCTTGTGTGATGAGACCAATGAACCTAATGCTCTGATACCAAGTTTGTCACGACCCAAAACGAGCCGCGAGTGGCACCCACACTTATCCTCATATGTGAGCGAACCAACCATCCTAACCCCCAACATTTACCAATTTTTCAACCATAATGAACAAAATATAATGTGGAAGACTTATAACTCATTAACAAAATCAATTAAATAACTTCTTAAATTTATCAACTATTATCCCCATAATCTGGAAGTCATCATACCAAGAACATCTATCCTCAAATTTTTAATCTAAAAGTATTTAAGAAACTAAAATAAGTAAAAGGAATGGTCCATGTTCGAACTTCATGACATCAAGACATGAAGGAGAGAATCCAGTCCGAGCTACGAACAATAGCTCACACTGAAATCTGACGTGATGAAGACTGGCTAGAGTTGAGGGCGAGTCGAAGTCGATGGCACATTTGTTGCACCCCAAAAATAGCAAAGAGAAAAATACAAGTACGGGTCAGTACAAGGAACACGTACTGAGTAGGTATCATCGGCCAACTCAAAATAGAAAGCAATATATATCAAATAATAATATAAAATCAACTACAATACTCAACAGGTGACAATAACAAGTACAATAACCATTGACCACAACATCAAGCACACCTATGAGGACTCAAGCCTCCACACCATACTCATTTGGGAAATGTTTTCTTTAAATTTGAGTATATTAACATAATTCCAGATTCATTCTCTTTATTCGTCTTGTGTCAGAACGTGACACTCTGATCCCCTAAAGATTCATTCTCTTTATTCTTCTTGTGTCGAAACGTGACACTCCGATCCCCTACTACTACGTGTCGGAACGTGACACTCCGATCCCCTAATACTACATGTCGGTTCGTGACACCCGATCCCCTAATTCTACGTGTCGGTTCGTGACACCCGATCCCCTAATTCTACATGTCGGTTTGTGACACCCGATCCCTTAATACTACGTGTCAGTTCATGACACCCGATCCCCTAATACTACGTGTTGGCTCGTTACACCCGATCCCCTAATCTCATTAATTTAGTTCATCAAGCCTTCGTTTATGTCAAGGCATCATCATTAATAGAAAGATTTTAAGGTTTAAGATTCACAGCCTCATCTTTCCAATCCATTACAATTACATAATCACATCATGCAACAACACAATTAAGCATATAGAAGACTTTACAATACCACTCAATACATATCATTTGCTATTTAGAGTTTACTATGAAATGGCATAAACCATAACCTTCTTCCACCGAAGAATCGTGATCAAGCAAGCTACTTCTCAATGCCTTTGCTTTCCTCTTCGCTTCTCCCTTTTTTTCGCTCGTTCTCCCTCTCTCTGTTCTTTTTATTTTCCCTTCTCCAGATTCTTTTTCCTTTACCCTAATTATCATATAATTCATTATGATAAAAGTAACCCATTATTTATTTTTAGGTTATCTCCTTTAACCCCCAAGTAAATAAATTATTAAACTTACGCCACTAATTTCCTAATTATAATCAGGAATAGCCCAAAACACCCCTTTAAACTTTTAGTAGAAATCTGACCCAGTTGGGGTTACGCAGCTCGTGACAGCCCGTCGTGCCTGCGACGGTCCGTCCTTTAGGGTCGTCACAGAGTTCAGAGACTCAAATTCAGTAAAAAGGTCTGTGATGGTCCGTCGTATCTACGACGGTCCGTACTGCAATTCCGTCGCGAAGTTCAGAGAGTTGATCCCCGCACCCAAATTTCAGAGTTTAAGTATTTGGAACGGAGAGCCTCGACGGACCGTCGTGCCTATGACGTTTCATCCTACTTGTCGTTGAGGGTAATGAGGAAAGAGCAGGAGAATTACACATAGTGTGGACGACTGAGTCGTCACGGTCCG
>JAKWIY010001663.1:0-17240 GCA_027704805.1 Solanum corneliomulleri | reverse complement strand
AATAATCCAAAAAAGAAGATATTTTTTTTATTGAACTACGTTCGACCTGATTCAAGAAAATACGTAAGCAGCCCTTCATTGAGGTTCGGTCTAATCACTCAATAAAATAATGATCATGCTATTTCAAATCTCCAAGGGTTGAAACATGACATTGTAGCCTATGGTATGTAAAAAAACTAAATAAAAAAAATAAAAGGGTCTTAAGAGTGAAAACTCTTACGAGAACCATAGGACGACAGTAAAAAGATAAGAATGTCTACTTGGTAAAAAATCACGAATGACACCATTTCTCAAATGATGACATTCTGTCTTGGCATGAGCACAATAGAGATAGAAACAAAGTTATAGGCTGAAGAGCTATAAAGAAAAATCATGCAAGTAATTCGCTAGTAAACAATGCCGCTATGGTAAGTTTTTGAATCCTTGTCTCTCATATAATATGCAAAAAAAAAAAAGATTATTTTTTTCTTAATAAAATTTGGGGCATTTTATTTTATTTTTAAATTTATCCATGTACTAATAAAAATAAAATAAAATAATATTAAATAATAATAATATAAGTAAAAAAAATAACCCCTATCCTATTTTTCATATTTTCACAGGGCACAATAACCCCTGGTTGCATATAGGGCACAATAACCCCTATCATTTTTTTTATGTCTTCACAGGGCACAATAACCTCTGGTTGCATATAGGGCACTATAACCCCTATTTTACTTTTTCACGTCTTCACAGGTCACAATAACCCCTGGATTGCATATAGGACACATTAACCCTTGTCCTATTTTCATGTTTTCATAGGGTACAATAACCCCTGGATTGCATATAGGGCAGAATAACCCCTATTTTATTTTTAATGTCTTCAGAGGGCACAATAACCCTTGGTTGCATATAGGACACAATAACCCCTATTTTATTTTCATATATTCAGAGGACATAATAACCCCTGAATTGCATATAGGGCACAATAACCCCTATCATTTTTTCATGTCTCCATAGGGCACAATAATCCCTGGTTGCATATAGGGCACAATAACCCTTATCATTTTTTATGTCTTCACAGGGCACAATAACCCCTATTCTATGTTTTCATGTCTTCATAAGGCACAATAACCCTTGGTTGCATATGGGGCATAATAACCCCTATCATTTTTTTATGTCTTCACAGGGTACAATAACCCTTGATTGCATATAGGGCACAATAACCCCTATTCTATGTTTTTATATCTTCACAAGGCACAATAACCCTTGGTTGCATATAGGGCACAATAACTCCTATTTTATTTTTCATGTCTTCAGAGGGCACAATAATCCCTGGATTGCATATAGGGCACAATAGTCCCTATCTTTTTTTTTTATGTCTTCACAGGTCACAATAACCTCGGGTTGCATATAAGGCACAATAACCCCTATTTTATTTTTCATGTCTTCATAAGACACAATAACACCTGGATTGCATATAGGGCACAATAACCCCTATCATTTTATTTTTTATGTCTTCACAGGTCACAATTACCCCTGGTTGCATATAGGGCACAATAACTCCTATTTTATTTTTCATGTCTTCAGATGGCACAATAATCCCTGGATTGCATATAGGGCACAATAGTCCCTATCTTTTTTTTTATTTCTTCACAGGTCACAATAACCCCGGGTTGCATATAGGGCACAATAACCCCTATTTTATTTTTCATGTCTTCATAAGACACAATAACACCTGGATTGCATATAGGGCACAATAACCCCTATCATTTTATTTTTTATGTCTTCACAGGTCACAATTACCCCTGGTTGCATATAGGGCACAATAACTCATATTTTATTTTTCATGTCTTCAGAGGGCACAATAATCCCTGGATTGCATAAGGGCACAATAGTCCCTATCTTTTTTTTATGTCTTCACAGGTCACAATAACCCCGGGTTGCATATAGGGCACAATAACCCCTATTTTATTTTTCATGTCTTCATAAGACACAATAACACCTGGATTGCATATAGGACACAATAACCCCTATCATTTTATTTTTTATGTCTTCACAGGTCACAATTACCCCTGGTTGCATATAGGCACAATAACCCCTATTTTATTTTTCATGTTTAACAGGGCACAATAACCCCTATTTTATTTTTTATGTCTTCACAGGGCACAATAACCCCTGGTTGCAATTTGAATACAAAACTCTCTTTTGTCTTATTTTTTATATTTTGTAATAGGCTACAAAAATATTATTTTTATTATTAGTATAGACTTTTATAGCTTTAATTAATAACTTATAAAAGTTCCTAGTGCAAACTAGACAGAAAATTTTATTTCGTGTGCAGGTTTCTACATAGTACACAAATTTACAGTTAAAAAATATAAGAATTCATCCTTTTAAGAAAATAAGTTTTCAATAATATCATGCAGAAGAGCGTCAGTAGATGAAGTCAAGTCATGAAGTTTCAAGTCTTAAACTCAGATGTCCAGAGCAAAGTTCGGAATCGATGAACCTACCAAAGAGGGTGAAGCGATATCTGAGAATTCCAAATGAAGACTTAGCGCTATCGGAATAGATAGGATTTCATATCTTTCCTTCTGCATTTTATTTTTTTTATGTAATAGATGGAGCTACGAATCAGAATCTCGACAAAACCTTACTCGACTACCTAACTCATTGGAACTACGTATGACTTCTTATCATCAACTTAGGATAGGTAGTTTTTCAAAAGTTAGAACACAGTCAAACCTCTTCTCTATTATAAATTTATAACATTTTTGCCATAAAAATTTCAGTAAAAAATTAGTCACATTGTTCACGTCTTTGCATGGAAACTCTTCATGTTTTCAAGCAAAGAGGGGCATATTGTGAACACCTATTTTTTTTACTAAAACATAATATATTTTACGTTATATTTAAAATAAAATAAAATAATAATAATAAATTGTAAATTAATAAAAATTATAAGATCAATCATAGTTTAATTAAAAAAATGATAAATAGAAATTGAGAATTTTAGTTATTTGTTAATTATCTAGTCTAAAAATAATAATAATATAGGAAATATTATGAAAAAGTATAGAAAACGAAAAGAAAAGAGGAGTTCTAAAGATTTCAAATTTGTTTTACATTATCCTAATTATTCCCAACTTCCTAACTTATTTTTTTAAAAAAATCTCATCCTATTTATTTTTTTTATTTTTTTATTCTTCTTTTTAAAAAAAAACCCCTTCACACAAAATTTTTTATTTTTTTTATTTTGTATTATTTGCTATTATTCTTATCTCTCTCCCCCCCATTTTCTCAACTAATTTTTAAATTTAATCCTAATCCCCCTACACTCCGTTTCTTAACTTAGCACCAGATTCTCACCCAAAAATTATTAATAACCCCCAGTTCAGTGTAAAAAAAAAATATATACAGAGAGATATAGAGAACACACAGAGACTGGAATCGAAAAACACAGAGAGGTATAGAGCAAACACAAAGAGAAGAAAAATGAGTTATTTATTTTGTGAATTAGGTTAGAGTTAGAGCTTTGATCGTGATTCCGAATTCGTGGATAACAACTCGCTTTTGTGGTATCAATTTTCGCAGCGAGGTAACTATAAATTCTCGCGTGATTCAAATAATATTACTTCTATGAAAATTTGATTTCTATAGTATGAAATACTTCAAATCACATGTATTATATTGATTATTTTTACGTTATTATTATTATTATGTTTTTTTTGATACATTTTGATACATTTTGCAATTTATGTCGCTTCATGATATTGAATTGTTGAATTTGAATAGATTAATATATCTTTCCGTCTATTTTCACTTCAGAAGATTTTAGTTGAATTTATTGTAGACTTGTTAGATTAGGATATAAAAATAATAAAATGATTTTTTAAAATAAAATAAATAAATAAATTATCTAAGTAGAATTGTAATTAAAAGGAGAAATAAATTTTATTTAGAGATTATTATTATAAATTAATAATAATAATAATAAAAGAAGAAGTAAAATTTGAGAAATTATATAAAGAGAACAAAAGAATAAAAAAACAACAACAAGAAGGCATAAAAAACAACAACGAAAGAGAAGAAAAAAAAGCAGATTTTTTTTCAAAAAACAGAAACAGAAAATTAAAAAAAAAAGTAAAAAAAACGTGAAAAAATGAAAAATAAAAAATCAGAAAAAAAAGTAAAAAGAAAAAAAAGAGATAAAAACATAAAAAACAAAAAGTAAAAAATAAAAAATAAAAGATTAAAAAAAAGAGGATGTAGCACAAAAATTAATTTTTTTAGTAAGGAATGTAAATTTTTTTTTATATATATCAAAAAAGAAAAAGATAAAAAAACGTAAACAAAAAGAATTGATCTAAAAATAATAATTAATTTTTTTTTTTAAAAAAAGACACAATGTTTAAAATTGTTACATGCATTAAAAAAAAGTTAAACCCTTTCTTAAAAATAAATATAGTTCTAATCTATTAAGAATTTTGTGATTTTAAAACTAATTTCAAATCTCATAAAATTTCATCTTTCTATTTTTAAATTAAAAAAAATAAATAAAATCCTAATTAACTTAAACTCTAAATTTTTTTAAACTATAAAATACCTATATAAATTCATCCCCATAATAACATAAAAAAATATATAAAAAAATGTAAAAGAAAAATAAATAATAAATAATAAATAATAAATATATAAATAAAAATGAATGTTTCAAATTTTGAATTAATGGACACACACCAAAAATAATAAAATAATTTTCAATAGATTTAAAATAAATAAGACGATTTTTAAAAGGTTTAAAATAACTGAGAGAATAAAGTAAAAAAAAAAAATTTTATTATTAAGTTAAATAATATAATATTCAAAATTAAATTTAGTCATATCAAAGTCAATGAAGCGACCGTGTGTCACGACCCAAATCGGGGACGCGACTGGCACCCACATTCACCCTCCTATGTGAGCGAACCAACCCATCTCAACCTTAACATTTTAATACAATATCAACAAAAGAAATGCGGAAGACTTAACTCATTAATAAAACAACTCAAAACTATTATTAATATTCCCACAATCTGGAAGTCATCATCACAAGAACATCTATGATCAATTTACTAACTAAACTATCTAAGAATGTCTAAGAAGCTAAAAATACATAAGAAACTAGTCCATGCCGGAAGTCAAGGCATCCAGACTTATAGAAGAGATCCAGTCCAAGCTAGAAGCGTTAGCTCACCCTGAGATCCGGTATGACGAAATCCGGCCCGAGTTACTGGTGTGTTGAAGTTGACGGAACGTTTGCTGCATAACACAAATAACAAAGAGGAAAACATAAAAGTAGGGGGTCAGTACAACCACACGTACTGAGTAGATATCATCGGATAACTCAAAATAGGGAACAATATATATCAATAATAATGTAAATTAACTACAATACTCAACATGTAGCAACAGCAATTACTTTATCATTAACAATTACCGTCAAGTTCACACATGAGGACTCAAGCCTCAATACCATACTCATTTGGGAATTAAGTTCATTAGATTGAGTATATTCATTATCTTTCAAGATTCATTATCTTTCTTCCTCTTGTGTCGGTACGTGACACTCCGCTCCTCTATTTCTATCCTGGTGCCAGAACGGGCACTCCGATCCTCATATACTATCCTTGGTACCGGAACGTGGCACCCGATCCTCATATCTATCCTGGTGTCGGAACGTGACACTCCGATCCTCATATTCATTCTATCCTGGTACCGGAACGTGGCACCCGATCTCATCCATATTCTATCCTGTACCGGAACGTGGCACCCGATCCTCATATTCTATCCTGGTGTCGGAACGTGACACTCCGATCCTCATATTCATTCTATCCTGGTACCGGAACGTGGCACCCGATCCCCTAATTCATCAAGCCTTCTTTTATACTAAGGCATCCTCATTATCATATATAATATATCAAGCCTCTTTCATACTAAGGCATATCAATCTTATTATATAATATATCAAGCGAATTAGGGTTCTTTCAAGATTTGGGATTCAATAGCTTCATCATGCTTTGTTAATTCATCACAATTTCGTAATCATAATCATGCAAGCATACAATTTAAGCACATCAGGGTTAGTTTACTACTATCAACACATAACATTCACTATTAAGAGTTCACTACGAATATCGTAACATAAACCATAACCTACCTCCACCGAAGAATTGAAATCAACAAGAAATTCCCAAGCTTTGTTATTCTCCTCAGCCTCTCGATCGATCTCTCTTATCCCTTTCTGTTCTTTCTCTTTTGTTTTCTTATGTTCAAACCTCTTTCTTTTACCCTAATTAACTATAATTAAGTGTGAAAAAGGACAATAAACCCCACTAATTAACTTAAGGTTACCCCTTTTAACCCCTAAGTAATTAGACTTATTAATGTTAACCCTCAATCTTTATAATTAAGGAAAGAATAGTCAAAAACGACCCTTAAAACGTGTGAGAAATCCTAAACTGCCTGGGATTGCGGCCTGTGACGGGCCGTCGTGCCTGCGACGGTCCGTCACGATGGCCGTCGCAACCTCCCAACTTCCCGGTGGTCTGTGACGGCCCGTCACCACCTGTGACGGTCCGTCCTGCACCTCCGTCATGACGGTCAGAAACTCGTTTCTTGTCACCAATTCTCAAAAGTTGAAGTGTTTTGCAACGGAAACTCACGACGGTTCGTCGTGGATGTGACGGAACGTCCTGCAGGTCCGTCACAATTACAGAGAGTCGACGATTTTAATATCCAATTTGAAGAATTCTAAGTGTCCTGGAACGACACCCCTCGACGGGCCGTCATGACCACGACGGTCCGTCGTGACACTCGTCGCTCCAGCCAGTTTTCCAGAAATGGACTCTGTTGCTCAAAACGACTAAACAGGTCGTTACAATAGATACCAATTTACCCATCGTTCGTCCCCGAACGATCAAAAGAAAAAAAACAATGGCGAGAAGGAGTACCTGAATCTGTAAACAGATGTGGATATTTTTCTTGCATATCTGCCTCCTTCTCCCAAGTAGCTTCTTCAACCGGTCGATTCTTCCATTGCACTTTGATGGATGCAATCTCTCTCGACCTCAGCTTGCGAACTTCTCTATCTAATATAGCAACCGGTTCCTCTTCATAAGTCAAGTTCTCACAACAAAACTGAATCCCAACGGATGATGTAGTTTCCATCTCCATGGTATCTCTCAACATGGACACATGAAATACCGGATGCACTCCGGACAGCCCTGGGGGCAAGGCTAATTCAAAGCCACCTCCCCTATTCTCTTAAGCACTCAAATGGTCCAATATACCTTGGACTTAACTTACCTTTCTTTTACCAACCGCATCACCCCTTTCATGGGTGAAACCTTCAACAAGACTTGTTCACCTTCCATGAACTCCAAGTCTCTAACCTTTCGGTCTGCATACTCCTTTGCCTACTTTGCGCCGCTAGAAGCTTTTCTTGAATAGCTTTCACCTTCTCCATAGAATCTCTCAACAGATCAGTCCCCCAAGGTCTAACTTCAAAGGAATCAAACCACCAATGGGAGACCTACATCTCCTCCCATACAATGCTTCAAATGGAGCCATGTCGATACTGGAGTGATAGCTATTATTGTATGAAAACTCTGCCAAAGGTAAGAAGCTATCCCAATGGCCACCAAACTCTATCACACATGCGCGAAGCATATCCTCCAAAACTTGAATCGTTCGCTCAGACTGACCATCTGTCTGAGGATGAAATGCAGTACTAAGGTCCAATCTAGTACCTAATTCAGCATGTAATGTCCTCCAAAACTTAGAAGTAAACTGCGTACCTCTATCTGATATGATGGAGAGTGGAACTCCATGCAACCGAACGATCTCTGAGATGTAGATCTTGGCTAACTTCTCTGCATTGTAGGTCACCTTGACAGGAATGAAGTGAGCAGACTTAGTTAACCTATCAACAATCACCCAAATAGAGTCATACTTACCCAATGTCTTGGGAAGACCAACCACGAAGTCCATCGCGATTCTCTCCCACTTCCATTCAGGAATGGGCATTCTCCGAAGTGTTCCTCCGGGCCTCTGGTGTTCATACTTTACTTGTTGACAATTTGGACACTTGGCAACAAACTCAACAATATCTCGTTTCATTCTACTCCACCAGAAGTGTTGCTTTAGGTCACGATACATCTTGGTTGCACCAGGATGTATAGAATATCCGGAACTATGAGCTTCTGTAAGAATAGTGGTGATTAAATCATCGATGCGGGGTACACATACCCTTCCCTTAATCCTCAGAACACCTTCCTCATCAATTATTGCTTCTTTAGCCTCTCCTCGCAACACTTTATCTCGAATGCGACCTAGTTCTCATCATCAAACTGTTTTCCCTTGATCCGATCAAGGAAAGAAGATTTTGCCTCTACACAAGCTAACAATCCTCCCTTCTCATTATTTCTAACCTCATAAGGTCATTAGCCAGAATCTGCACTTCTCTAGCCAATGGGCGTCTGGAAGCTTGCAAGTGAGCTAGACTTCCCATGCTTCCCGCCTTTCTACTCAAGGCATCTGCCACAACATTCGCCTTTCCCGGATGATACAAGATAGTGATGTCGTAGTCCTTCAGTAGTTCCATCCATCTCCTCTGTCTCAAATTCAAGTCTTTCTGAGTGAAGACATACTGTAGGCTACGATGGTCCGTATAGACCTCACACTTAACCCCATACAAATAGTGTCTCCATTGCTTTAGTGCAAATACTACCGCGGCCAACTCCAAATCATGGGTCGGATAGTTACGTTCATGCACCTTTAATTGCCTCGAAGCATAAGCAATCACATTCTTCTCTTGCATTAACACTGCACCCAAACCCGAATAGGATGCATCACAATAGACAATGAAGTTCTTACCCTCTACCGGCAAGGTAAGGATAGGCGCGGTAGTCAACAAAGTCTTGAGTTTCTGAAAGCTTTCCTCACACTCGTCCGACCATACAAATGGAACGTTTTGCTTAGTCAAGTTCGTCAATTGGGAAGCAATAGAAGAGAATCCCTTGACGAATCGGCGGTAGTAGCTAGCTAAACCCACAAAACTCCTTATTTCTGACACGTTTGTAGGTCTTACCCAATTCTTCACTGTCTCAATCTTGGATGGATCCACCATCACTCCATCCTTAGAAACCACGTGCCCCAAGAAGGACACTGAATCTAGCCAAAACTCACACTTAGAGAATTTGGCATAAAGCTTCTTCTTCCTCAATAACTCTAGCACCATTTTCAAATGCTCCTCATGTTCCTTCTTACTCTTGGAGTATATCAGTATATCATCAATAAACACGATCACAAAGAGGTCCAAATATGGCTTGAAAATCCCGTTCATCAAGCTCATGAAGGCAGCAGGGGCATTAGTAAGACCAAACGACATTACCAAAAATTCATAATGCCCATACCTAGTTCGAAAAGCAGTCTTTGGCACGTCCGTCGCTCGTATTTTCAATTGGTGATAACCGGACCTCAAGTCAATCTTTGAGAAGACACAAGCACCTTGTAACTGATCGAAAAAGTCATCAATGCGAGGAATGGGGTACTTGTTCTTAATAGTTACTTTGTTCAACTGTCGGTAATCTATGCACATTCGGAAACTCCCATCCTTCTTCTTCACAAATAACACCAGAGCACCCCAAGGAGATGCACTTGGTCTAATGAAGCCTTTACTCAACAATTCTTGAAGTTGAGCCTTTAACTCTCTTAACTCCGCGGGAGCCATTCTATAAGGAGGTATAGAAATGGGGCGAGTACCCGGTTCAAGATCGATACAGAAGTCAATATCCCTATCTGGTGGCATACCAGGAAGATTGCAGGAAACACATCCAAAAAACTCACAGACTACCGAAACTGACTCAATCGAAGGTACTTGAGTAGTGTCATCCTTGAGATGTGCCAAGAAAGCTAAACACCCTTTACTCACCATTTTCTTAGCACGAAGAAAGGAGATAATACGCACCGGACTGGAAGTGTAGTCGCCCTCCCACACTAACGGATCTGCCCCAGGCTTGGCTAACGTCACCGTTTTGGCATTACAATCCAAAATCGCAAAGTTTTGAGAAAGCCAAGTCATACCCAGAATTACATCAAAGTCACCCATTTCTAAGATGACCAAATCTACGTAAGTGTTGCTCCCCACAAAATTCACCAAACAAGACCTATACACTTTTTCGACTCACAGACTCACCCACCGGAGTAGAAACACGAATAGGCGTGTCAAGCAATTCACAATGTAAATTCAGACCATTAGCAAATGAGGAAGACACATAAGAAATATGGAGCCAGGTCAAATAATACAGATGCCATGCAATCACAAACCAAAAGATTACCTGTGATAACAGCATCAGACGCCTCCGCTTCAGATCTCCCAGGGAAAGCGTAGCAATGAGCCCCATTATTTGTCTGTCCGTTGCCCCTACCATGTTGTGTAGTAGTGGCTCCGTTTTGCCCTTCACCTCTGCCGTTTTGGTGACCACCATTACCTCGGCCACCACGCCCTCCAGAATAGCGACCTCTACCATTACCACCCCTACCTCTAGCCAGTGGGGTTCTGTAACTCTGGTTTGGACAATACCTCTTAATGTGTCCAATCTCTCCACATCCATAACATTCTCTGGGTTCACGCATCGGCCTCTCAGAGAAGTGTTGACCGTTCTGAGGTGGACCCCCAACTACAGTCTGTAGTGAAGACTGAATTGGTCGACTTGCGTAACCTCCGGAGCTGTCCTCTAGAGTGAGAACCATAAACTCACCTCCCCTTCGAAACCTCTTTGATGTCGATGTCGTGGTGAAGTCATCTGATTTCACTCCTTCCACTTCTATCACAAAGTCCACCACCTCTTGGAAGGATGTTGCTATTGCCGCTATCTGTAAGGCTGAAATCCGCAATTCTGACCTCAACCCCTTCACAAAACGGCGGATCTCCGTTCTTCGCGGACTGAACAGAGTTGGGTGGCGTATCTAGATAGTGCGCGAAATTTAGCCTCGTATGCATTAACCGTCATTCTACCTTGCTCCAGACTCAAGAACTCATCCTCTTTCTATCTCTCAAAGTCCTTGGGATATATTTCTCATAAACAGGGTAGAGAATGATTCCCAAGTCATTGGTGATGCCTCTGTTGGTTGACACTCAACATGTGATCGCCACCACACATTTGGCGTCCCTTGAAATTGATAGCTTACGAACTCAACGCCAAACCGTTCTACTATCCCCATCTGTGTGTAGCTCATGACAATCAACCAGAAAATCATATCACTCTTCAGATTCTGCACCCTTGAAGACTGGAGGTTCAATTTCAAGAACTTACTAAAAAGTTTCATGCTGATCATTTGTCATAATAGGCCCAGTAGTCAGTCGTGGAAATGTGCTATCTCCAATGGTGCATCCATGCGGGGAGCCATAGTAGCCGCATGTCGTATCTCTGAAACCGGAGGTGTTGGGTGCAAAAACCACTGGAGGAGCTTGACCCTGATCGGATAACCCTAAGATAAGCAAGTACCTGGTTGATCATCTCTGGGGTAGGTTGGGGTGGCATTTCCTCATTCTGCCCTGTTCAGTTTCCCCTTCCCACCCTCTCTTACTACCACCATCCCCGGTCCTCATCCGGGGAGGAGTCACCGCCCTAGCCTCATATGGACTAGGTGCTCGCTCGTCTCTTCCTCTAGAGGGACGTCTCCCACGACCTCTACCACGGCCCTCTTGCCGCTGTTCTCCCCCTCGAGCCACAGCCCCAGTGGCTGGCTCAGTAGTTCCTTTCTTTCCTTTGTCGCTGCTGGTGCGGTCGTTGCTCTATTCTAACCATCTGCGAAATAGAGTGAAGATGGTCAGATACAATTGTATCACCTAGATACCACTTGGACTCAAGTAGTAGCACGAAAGAAGGAATGAAAGAATGGAATTTCCTAAAGTCTTATAGCCTCTCAAAGAAAAGTAAAGGCGTCCCCCTACCATTCCTTAAGACTCTACTAGACTCTTCTTGTGTGATGAGACCAATGAACCTAATGCTCTGATACCAAGTCTGTCACGACCCAAATCGGGGACGCGACTGGCCCCACATTCACCCTCCTATATGAGCGAACCAACCCTCTCAACCTTAACATTTTAATACAATATCAACAAAAGAAATGCGGAAGACTTACTCATTAATAAAACAACTCAAAACTATTATTAATATTCCCACAATCTGGAAGTCATCATCACAAGAACATCTATGATCAATTTACTAAACTAACTATCTAAGAATGTCTAAGAAGCTAAAAATACATAAGAAACTAGTCCATGCCGGAAGTCAAGGCATCCAGACTTATAGAAGAGATCCAGTCCAAGCTAGAAGCGTTAGCTCACCCTGAGATCCGGTATGACGAAATCCGCCCGAGTTACTGTTGTGTTGAAGTTGACGGAACGTTTGCTGCATAACACAAATAACAAAGAGGAAACATAAGTAGGGGGTCAGTACAACCACACGTACTGAGTAGATATCATCGGCTAACTCAAAATAGGGAACAATATATATCAATAATAATGTAAATTAACTACAATACTCAACATGTAGCAACAGCAATTACTTTATCATTAACATTACCGTCAAGTTCACACATGAGGACTCAAGCCTCAATACCATACTCATTTGGGAATTAAGTTCATTAGATTGAGTATATTCATTATCTTTCAAGATTCATTATCTTTCTTCCTCTTGTGTCGGTACGTGACACTCCGCTCCTCTATTCTATCCTGGTGCCGGAACGTGGCACTCCGATCCTCATATACTATCCTGGTACCGGAACGTGGCACCCGATCCTCATATTCTATCCTGGTGTCGGAACGTGACACTCCGATCCTCATATTCATTCTATCCTGGTACCGGAACGTGGCACCCGATCCTCATATTCTATCCTGGTACCGGAACGTGACCCGATCCTCATATTCTATCCTGGTGTCGGACGTGACACTCCGATCCTCATATTCATTCTATCCTGGTACCGGAACGTGGCAACCCGATCCCCCTAATTCATCAAGCCTTCTTTTATCCTAAGGCATCCTCATTATCATTATATAATATATCAAGCCTTCTTTCATACTAAGGCATCATCAATCTTATTATATAATATATCAAGCGAATTAGGGTTCTTTCAAGATTTGGGATTCAATAGCTTCATCATGCTTTGTTAATTCATCACAATTTCGTAATCATAATCATGCAAGCATACAATTTAAGCACATAGCAGGGTTTACAATACTATCAACACATAACATTCACTATTAAGAGTTCACTACGAATATCGTAACATAACAATAACCTACCTCCACCGAAGAATTGAAATCAACAAGAATTCCCAAGCTTTGTATATTCTCCTCAGCCTCTCGATCGATCTCTCTATCCCTTTCTGTTCTTTCTCTTTTGTTTTCTTATGTTCAAACCCTCTTTCTTTTACCCTAATTACTATAATTAAGTGTGAAAAGGACAATAAACCCCACTAATTAACTTAAGGTTACCCCTTTTAACCCCTAAGTAATTAGACTTATTAATGTTAACCCTCAATCTTTATAATTAAGGAAAGAATAGTCAAAAACGACCCTTAAAACGTGTGGAGAAATCCTAAACGCCTGGGATTGCGCAGCCTGTGACGGGCCGTCGTGCCTGCGACGGTCCGTCACGATGGCCGTCGCAACCTCCCAACTTCCAGGTGGTCTGTGACGGCCCGTCACACCACCCTGTGACGGTCCGTCCTGCACCTCCGTCATGACGGTCAGAAACTCGTTTCTTGTACCAAATTCTCAAAAGTTGAAGTGTTTTGCAACGGAAACTCACGACGGTTCGTCGTGGATGTGACGGAACGTCCTGCAGGTCCGTCATAATTTACAGAGAGTCGATCTTAATATCCAATTTGAAGAATTCTAAGTGTCCTGGAACGACACCCCCTCGACGGGCCGTCATGACCACGACGGTCCGTCGTGACACTCGTCGCTCCAGCCAGTTTTTCCAGAAATGGACTCTGTTGCTCAAAACGACTAAACAGGTCGTTACACCGTGCTTGAACCACGGGACTCGAGGGGTGCCTACACCTTTCCCTGAGTCAACAGAATTCCTTACCTGGATTTCTAGTTCGCAGACCAATAAAAAATAGAGTCAAATTTCTTTTGATTAGGGATATAAATAAGGTGACTTTGAACACCAAAACTCAATTCCAAGTGGCGACTATGAATAAATAATTATTCCTTTTCAAAATGTCACTTTAATTGGAAAAACTCTTTTTCTTTCAAAACAAATAAAAATAAAAAAATGATTGAGAAAAAAAAAGGGGTGACAATTATAATGCCAAGTGTCAATAAAAGAAGAAAAAATATAAAATAAATATAAAAAGACACACTATTTTAAGTCTTTTCACGCGCTTCAGGGAAGTGCAATACACACTTTTTGTCATATCAGCATTTTGTGTCTAATAGGTACATTTTTGAACAATTTAGGGTTCAATAGGTACAAGTCTCAGTTGAGGTGTCTAAATAAATTATGCGGACAACTTTGAAGGGCGGTAGATGACTTAAGCCTATTATTTAAGTTATATTTTATTAATTATTTCTTTAATAATATTTAAATTAATAAACGGGTAGAATCATAATCCTATTTTAAAGTTAAGATCTTCTCACTTATAACAAAAATAATAATAATTTCTGGACTCGTCCTCCGCTCTTGTACCTATATGAATCAATACACATTTTTTTTTAAAAAAAATAAAGATTATTAATAATATTGTTTTATGTTTAAAAATTAAAAGGAGTATATACTCCTTAAAATGAGTATAAAGAATCTATGAGATTTTTTATCCAAATATTTTTTTTCTAGATAGAATAAATGAAATAATAAGTTCTAAATTTAATCAATAAAAACATAAAGTTACAGAATATAAAAATATTTAGCAATACCGTTTTTCTTCCTCAAGCTTCATCTTCTTTCGTTATTAGGGGCATTTATTTACAAATATTGTAATGACCCAAAAGCTCCTCTTTAGAATTTTTGAATATTTATTTAACTTAAGTTAATTAATCGATAATGTATGGGTTAAAGTGATAATTTATTTAAGACCCTATACCCTTTAGCCTATATTTAATAAAATATGTGGTTAAAACCTATCACTTTTAGTACTTAAATAATTCAGAAAAAAAATAGGGAAAAAGGAGAATGACGGTGGCGACAACAAATTAAAAACTTCAGATAATGCATTCTCTACATATATGTTTCATTAATTTCTACATTCATGTATATGTATAAAACAAGTAGGATAGTTGGTAGGAAAAAAAATATGGAATGCCTTTTCAATTTGTTGACCAGATGAGTGCCTTATATATTATATATATATATATATAATATATATATATATATATATATATATATATAGATAATATTAGAGATTATATATAATATATATCATATATATATATATATATTATAATTCCTTACCAACAATCTGGCAATGGGTGCCTTTTTAAGAGTAATCATTAAAAAAAATTATGAATTGGTTAAAAAAAATAAAAAAATATAGTATTATATAGTAAGTATTGTATTCTGAATTGGTTGTTATCGTAACTGTGGCTTCCACTATTTTACATGGAATTTAAGAAAAAAATAATATGAATATTTAATTTAAGGACATTTATAAAAACTATAATTTTATAATAATGAAGTTCATGGTGATAGGATAGTATTTGAAGTATGGATGTTTGTTTTGGATAGTGAATCTAAGTTACCAATTTGCTCTCTTCTTTAGGGTTTTCCTTTTATTTTGTTATAGTAATCTCATAAATCATGTTTTTATATTATATTGATAATTAAATATTGATTGTATTATGTAATATGAAAACTATTAACGTCGTAGTTATTAGAGAAATTATGACTTAACCTAGACTTGAAATTGAGGGATATAAAGAGTTGGCATGTTAATTGGTATCAAGATTACAAACTTGATTATAAATTTGGGGTGAATTTTTAGGTCAAGGTTAAACACATAAAAGTGTGAGTGTTGTTAGTTCTGAAACCTTATTGTGAATATATACTTGAATAGATTCCATTGGTTCGGAAGCTCAGCGGAAAGGGAAGACTCAAGTCTAAGAGTAATTATTCTTACTGGATTCAGGCAAGTGGTTTTCTAAACCCTTGTTAAGCGTATGAAATTCGTGTATTTCCTTGTGTAATGTTGAGAATGACTTGGAGATTTGTTGCTTATTTGTTGGTGTTGTATTTCTTGTAGTAAATTGCGCTTTGTTATCAAAATGGTTATCTCCTCATTTTCATTTGAGCATGTCATTTGCATTGTATCTGAGACATGGTTGTGGTAAGAGATTGTACCATTTCGAGGGTCGTATCGCGCGCCGCGATGGATATTATATTTCGAGGGACGTATCGCGCGCCGCGAAGTTACTATTATCGAGGGTCGTGTCGTGCGCCGTGACAGATGCATGGAAAGATATGTCGCCCATGGGTCCCGGACTGAGAGACAGCGGGTGTGTATCGTTAAGAAAGACATGCATCACTATATTTGACATTGCATCTCATGGCATTGCACATTTTATTATTGATGAACTTGAACACATTTTGTTGATCTTGTGAGTGTTTCTCTGTGAAGATTGTGACTGTTGAATATTGAGTTGTTATTGAGAATGTGTAAACTGATAGAGTGTGGTTATGTAGTTGTGTGTTGGGTAAACTGTAAACTATTAGGCTGTAGCGTGGAGGTTTAGATAGGGTGCAAGGGGTACCCGTATTTCGTTCACTTAACTTGTGTTTAGAGGTTTGCTTGTTGGGTACCGCGTGGTTTGGTACTCACTCCTTGCTTCTACAAATTTTTGTAGGTTACGAGCCCGGATCTTCGTGATACCTGTCATCCTTTTCGTTTCCGAGGCATCTTGTGGAGGGTTGTGAGGTAGCTGTTTGTCATCTCAGCGAACTTTCCTACTCCAGTTTATGACTTTGTTTTTCCTTGAAAGACAACTTCATTTTAGACTTGTACTTTATTTCAATTCTAATATTTACATTAGAAGCTTGTGCATGTGACAACCTGGTGTTTACTTAATATGACTTGGTTTCATAATAGAAATTGTTGTTGGATTGTCATTTACTGTAACGACCCTCTTAGTCGTTTTAGAAATTCCAACTATTATTTTTTTAATATTAACTTTTTTAGTAGATTTTATAAATAATTTATATGACTTGTAA
>JAKWIY010001662.1:0-17049 GCA_027704805.1 Solanum corneliomulleri | reverse complement strand
TCAATAACGTGAATAAACTACAAAGTGAGAATTACTTAAATTTGGCAATCTAGTGTGAATGATTTAATGTGATCCAATCTCTAACATTTCTGCATTTAATAAAGTATGACAATATGTGAGAAATACTTAATAAAATCAGTTAGTCCCACAATTCTCCATTATTATTATAAAGGGTCATATAAAATCATTTGAACTATGTGAAATTTAACATAAATGTCATATTTAAATATTGTTGTCAATAATTTGGTGTAATAATGCCCCTACTGTAGTTTGGTTAAAAAATGTCTCTATTATTATTTTGTGTCAAAATTCCATTTTCGTAATAAATGTATTATTTCTTTTCTTTTTGAAAATATTTTATTTCTAGTAAAAATATTACTTATAAAGAATCTTATTCTTGTTTATTTTCTTTTAAAATCATTTTAACTAATATATAAGTAGATGTTCTTAGGGTCAATAATTTGATCTAATATATGAGATATAATTGTTAGTCATAAGTTAATACTTTGGTTTAAAGATGTTCTTAGGGTCAATAATTTGGTTTAATAATGCCCCTATCGTAATTTGGTTATGAAATGCCCCTAATGTTACTTTATGTGTCAAAATGCCTTTTTTTAATAAATGTATTATTTCTTTTCTTTTAGAACATATTTTATTTATGATAAAAATATTATTTTTAAAGAATCTCATTCTTGTTTATTTCTTTTAAAATCACTTTAACTAACAAATAAGTAGAAATTAAAATTACATTTTTTTTCTTTCTAATCTCATTTATGAATTAAAATAGAATAACAACATGTACATTTTAGCTAATAATATAGATCATAACCCCATTACTAATTTCATTTCTATAACAATAAATAAATTCTAATAAAATAGAAAATATTTGTATTTCTTAATCTTTTTCGAATTGATATAGGATACACATGTTCCAATAAAACAAATAGTTATTAGGAAAAGAATATATTTAAAAAATAAAGGAAAATGGTTTGATATACTCCTCAAATTTTATAATGACCTGGTTGGTCATTACAAATACATTCTTGTCTAAAAATATCTTTGTTGTCAACAGTTTGACCAAAAAATGCCCATCTCATTACTTGATGGGTCAAACTATTGACGACAAAGAAATTTTTGATGCAATCATAAACTGAGGCATTTTCGTTCAATTTAAGTTTTACCCTTTTCGTAAAATCAATGTCTTAGACTTTTAGGGGTAGTTTGGTAATATGTTAGAGTCATGCAAGTATTAGCAATATCAAGATTAGTTATGGTGGGATCTTTTACTACCTTCGTTCAATTTGTTTGGCTTATTTGATTTGGCACAAAGGTTAAGAAAACAAAAACGATTTTTGAATCTTGTGATTTTAAATGAAAAATATGTCAAATGTACAAAAACGCCAATTAATCTTGTCATCTTAAACATGCTATATGAAAAGTTGAAATTAAAGATTTGTTAATTAAAAAGGAAAACTTCCATTTTTTTAATTAAAGGAACTAAAAAAAATAGGTCAAACAAATTGAATGTTAGTTACTGATAAATTTTCCCGTGTCTCGCACTGTCGTTATAAAAATCAAAATAGTCTTTGACAGTATGAAAAACTTGTGAATGGATGAGAATACACATCTATTTGGGACTCTATCAAGCAATAACATCATTGCTTCAAATTATTTATTTTTGTCAATTGTACATTCAAAAGTGTTGAAAATTGGACATGCAACAACATCTATATTATTTCTTATACTCAATGATTCAACAAATTTCAACATATGAAGACAAACCTAAGTTTCCTAATACACCACAATTAATCAAGCAAGTAAAGCTGGAATATCAAACCGGAAAAATTCATTAGCATAAACATTACTCTTGGAAATAGGATCATTCATTCATTTTCCAACGAAAAAAACTCTTGGATTGTCATCTCTTCTCAAAGTGACCTTCAACATAAAGGACGTTGAAGGAAGAAGGAAAACATACAAGTCGTCTGAATCATCTTACCTTCCCTTCTTTGCTTTAATTAAGCATTGCTTTATTTTCAAGTTTTACTGTGTACTAAAAAAATGAGGAGAGAAAACTATTGTCGATAAGTTCTTGTATCAAAGACCAAATAACAAAGAAAAATAGTGTGTACACATAAGAGCTATACTTACAATCTTTGTACAAATCAAGTTACTCAAGGCCAGAAGAGAACACCGTTGAAACCTAAGGGGAGCGGACTAAGATTCATTCAGGATACCAATCAATAGACAAATATTTGTTGTCATATATATTTACTTTTTACACTTTCATAACAATTTTTTATATCTGTTGCTTTTGGTTAAGACAGTCAACTGTCAGGAACATCAAGTTGACTAAGAAAAGGAGAAAATCAATCTAACCGCACCCCCTCTTGCACTTTGAATTGGTATAAAAAAAAAGGTCTCACTTATTTGTCTAACATCAAGTGAGAAAATATCAAAGTCAAGCTATGTCATCACTTTTGTTTAGTTTCAAGATCGAACTTCAGAAAAATTGTATTTTTCACTTGACTTCTATGGACCCTGTTCATGGTCCATATATGGTTATATGGTCCATGGAAGGCATCTGTAGAAACCATCGAGATTTTATTAGCTTAATTCTCATATTCTATCAAATTATTAGTATGATTCAGTATTATCATATTACTATTTCCTTAATTATGTATATTTTTAAAATATATTTAGCACTGAGTCCGACTAGGGTTGAATACAACTATGTGTCCCTATAAGATTTGTCTCTATTAGACAATCGATAGTGGATCCACCTTAACTCATATATCATGATTCATACCTTGAAAAGTAGGATACTCTCTTTTTAGTGTGGGAGCAGAACCCTGAAATCTATGTAGTAGCTTACATGGTTTATGTTGATTATAGTATACCTTCCACAATTGATTATGTTATTTTAGATATTGCATGACTTTGTACTATGTATTTCATACTAGATCATCAGTTTTCATGTTACGTTTACTTGTTCAATACACCAGGCATGTTTTACAGACTAATCACAATCAGCTATTTTATTTCATTTCCCATACTCAATACATTCCAAATACCGACTCCATACCCTTCTGCCTATATTTTTTGATAATTTTGATTTTAACGCACATCCTTCAGGCCGCGGTTAGTACAAACTATGATCAGTGCAATACAAATTGTTCATATATATGTGTAAAGGTCAATTCTTTAGTATTAGAATGGACTTGGATATGAATTAATGTCACAAGAATCATCTATCACAATGTTAAGTTGAAAGCTTCCTAATCGATTAAGTTTTGACATAAGATTCTACCTAGGTCAACTACAAACGATCATATATCCAATCACATTATAAATTAGGTGTCCCGTGACATACCAAATTAAAGAAATTTAAGTTCTCTTGTCACGCTCGAACAAGCCTACAACCTGGACTTGGCAGGCACTCAGAGACCATTGAAGGCCCCAAGCGGACCCTTGGACTGGCTTACTTACTCAGTGGAAGACATAAAACATTAAAAAAAGATTTCAAATGCTAAACAACTTAACTGCCCTCAAACTTAACTCATAATGTTTTGAAAATAAACATTTAATTGAGCCAAAGTGGAAACTCAAATCTAAACATAAGCTAATAACAAAATAATAACGAATGGACTAACATCTGACTGACTATCTATGAAACCTCTAATAACTGAGATGGATGTTGGGACAAGCCCCACAACATCCTAATGAACTGAAATTAAAACTGAAAGCAATAGAATGGTTACTCCGGAAATGCAAGGACGCTCACCAACTGACTCTAAGGTGCCTAACTGGATCAACGACGTGTTGGAATGTCAAACCTAGTTACTTGCGTCTGTATCATAATATGATGCAGGCCAACTGACATCAATACATTGAATGTACGAGTATGCGAGTTGGAATGCTAAACAACATAGGCTTGAAAGAGATTATGAAAGAAATACATACCTTGGCTCTTCTCAACACATGAGTAATTAACTGAACTCATTTCATTATAAAACGGTTTAGAAGCATGTGCAATATAAAGAAAAGTTATATAAAACATGATTTTCAACTCTGTTTGTACGCAAAGATGCAAATAAATTTGAGATATATGTAAAATACACAACAAACTAATGCCAGTTCATAATCATGATAAAAACATAACATGTTGATTCTTTGTATCTTTTCTTTATACTTGTGATCAACAAAACTAGCATACAGTCTGATTGTCTATGAATCGAAGCTAGTTTAATAACCCAACCACGGGTTGGGGCCGTGTCCCAAGAGAGTGATAGTGAAAATAGTAGTTACTTAGAATTCCATTCTAAATAGTGATAGCTTAAGACATTTTCGAATATAAAAACAAATTAAATTCATTGATGACATCAAAGTGTCAAATATCAAAATTTATTTGTCATAAGTAGTGAAATAGCAAAAAATTAAAAGGAAAATCAAGTACATGAGAGAGTTCTTGGGGTGTGATCGCTATTTGTGAAGATAAAAGTGGTTGGGTACATGCTTTCGGTAGCTAATTTTGCAAGACAATGGTGACTAGGCTAAGCTTTAGGTGAAAGCAAGTTCCCTCTCTGGAAACTTACCCCATATCAAATGGGTTATTCTCGGAAACCTACTCGTCTAAACTATCCAGCTTACGTCTTATCCACACTTGCTCTTTCGACGGGAGTGCTTGGATATGGGACTAGTGTTCACCCTCTCAGATCGAACCTCATGTCAACCCACTCTTTAGGAGATCAACCTAGTGATCTTAGTTTCATGACTACTCTCTCTCAAGCAAGCCAAAAACACGTGGGTAGTTTTGTATTAGAAATTACAAACCCAATAGATTAAACCACAACTACTAGGTGAAATCACCATTAAAACGCAATCTAAGCTACAAGCAAGCAAGACCCAAAAAATTAATCAACTCATAATTACTAAATCACACCCCAAGAAAAGGGGTTTTTAGCCACACATCAAGCAATAATCAAATAAACTCAAAATGATAAAGGAATAAAGTGGGTATAAGAAATAAAACCTTAAAAGTAACAAAGAAAAGTAAATGGAGAAGACTCACTTCCAAAATTGGACGAAGAGCTTCTTTCTTCAAGCTTCCACAAAAACCCTCTCCAAACTTGAGAGAAAACTTAAGAACAAAATATCAAGTGTATTGTTTCACTCTCTAAATTTCTATTTCTAAATAATAAAAGAGTTCAGTATTTATAGACTTCAGTATACTCAAAAACTCAAGTTGTGACACACCATTATCAAAGATTCTCGATATCACAATACTTGCGACTAATGGAAGTTCAAGCTCAACAAAAGTATCTACATTCCCTCACACAAAAATGATTCCATTTCCACTCACGTAGATTTATCAACTCAGGATAAGGATTCTGATGCAACGCTCACACTCACAAAGAGGAATACAATGCATGTTCTCACCATAGATTTGCCCTTATTTTCCAATTGACTTTCGTCTCAGGTCACTCAAGATCAAAAAGGTCTTTCTAAGGCTTGTAATGGGGGTTGAGTGCAAAGGTATGGTCATTTAGGCTCGGTGGTTTTTTCCTCAATGCGATGTGACTTTCTCAAAACGTCCTCTTTCTTCCTTATCAATCCTTAGTCAAGTGCCGATGAGTCCAGCACCTAAGGGCATAATTTGAATCCATTGTACCAAAAGGTCATGTCCCGAAGGACAGATCAAGTGCAAGATCAAGATCAAGTTAAAGTTCAAGATAAAGTTCAAGTCAAGATCAAGTTCAAGTCCAAGTTCAAGATCGAGATCAAGATCAAGATAAATCTCCCAAGTTCAAGCTCAAGCTCAAGAACCCTTGAATTATATTTAAAAAAGCGAATTCAAAGGAATCATAGAGATTGTAATACTTGGACTTGAAATAATAAAACGATTGTTGCTATAATCTTCCGTTCTTGATTATTGTTTCCTTGACGCGAATTTTATTGTCTACAACATATAAAAAGAAATAATATATGGAACAATTCATAGCCAATGAAGTAGGAAGACAAAAATATATGTTGATGTTATATTCATTCTAGTATTCTATTTGAGTGAAATCTTTTTCCAGCTATACTTTACGTAGTTCATTAATTTTTACTTAGATATCTATTAAAAAAATTGTTACATTACATTATATAATAAGAAAAAACCAAAAAATTAGGAAGAAACTCCTTCGTTTGAGAGTAAAAGAAAAAAAAAGAGAAATAAAGAAGATCATGTGCATTTTCTGTATTTGTTTATCATGATTGTGTCTACCACATGTTAATTTTATTAGAAAAATAATTCACAATGTGTGTATTTGTCACTATTCACTCGTTATGTGAACACTAATTATAAAATTCTTTCTCCAATGAAAATATAAAAGTAGTTAATTGAAGAAACAAAAAAAAAAAAAAGAGAGATGAAAACCTTGGCGCACTATATATAGAGGTTTTTTGTGTGAAGCAACGCACCCTTAAATGCACATTTCTCAGTTCTTTTTTTTATTTAATAGAAAGCAAATACCTTAATTTTCATGCTATTGACTTTGGTGAACCATGTCAACGGATGGGGGATTAATCGTTTATAAAAAATTTAATGATCTTAAATTGTCTCATAAAAGAAATATCGAAGAATTTATAAGAAATAAATTTTTGTGATTAATGACCAAAGAAATATGACGGTTGATAATATTGAAATATGTAAAAGATGAAAATCGTAATAGGAAATTACGAGTGTGAATTGATGAATGATTTTTTAAAATTTGTTCACCAACTCTTTCTTATGTGGTACCTCAAAGTTCATTGAATTTTAACCTTAACCAATTGTTGCAAATAACATTTGAGTTTTTTTAAGAAGAAGAAGATTGGAAAACTTTAAAAATTATAGACTAAAATTTCGAGGAAACACCCTCTATTTATAGCTAAGAAATAGTAGTATGAATCAGTTTTTATTAGAAAAGTCACAATCTTTCAAAAACTCCACTGCTCATCGAAAAAGTCACAATCCTTTGAAAATGTCACAACTTATTGGAGAAGGCACAAGCCTTCGGAAAATACATGACCATTTGAAAAATACAACCCTTCGAAAAAGTCGCAACACGTCGAAAATGTCACAATCTCTCAAAGGAATCACAATTATTCGAAAAAGTCACAATAAATTGGAAAAGTAACAACTCTTTAATAATGTGAAAAGGTATCTACTTTTCATTTAACACAATTTCTTAAATGAATATATAAAATAATTTGAGTATTTTTATTTGGGGGTATCATAGTAATTCGACATTGAAATTTAGGAGTTTATAATTTTAAGATAGCATAGATAGATATAAATATGGATATGGATATAGATTAGCTCATAGCATAAAAAAAATTGAATGAAGAATTAAAGTATAAGAGAATTGCTCGGCTAATTCTTTTTAACGAATATCGAGGGTTTAAACCCCTCAAGCTAGTGAAAAATTAGAGCGGTTGCAATAAACCCCCACGGTTAATACATGTTTTTGGAGGTTACTGTAACCCCAAAAATTGAATCTCCACAAACGAGGCCTTTTTTTGTAGTATAGCAGATATGTTGTTCGGCAGCGGAGGTGGATTTAGAGGTCTGGGTAGTGAGGGTGCATACGGTTGTTTTGGTGTTGTGGTGAATATTGTGGCTCTGGTGGCGGTGAATACGGTGGCTCTGATGATGGTAAATAAAATGTCTACGGTGGCTCTGTAGGTGGTGATTCTGAAGGAGGGCAACGAATGTAATAACTATCGTCTTTTATTTCTCTGAGGGAATAAGTAAAATAGCAAAATTGTTAATAGTTATTGACTTTTAGTGGTAGTTGTCTTTTATTGCCACTGAAAAGTGATTTTTTTTTCCAGCCAAAGTGCATTTGTCGCTATATCTAATTTTAGAGAACAAATTAGTGGCAATTATTTTATTGCCGCTAAATAATTGTTGTTAAAAATACTTTTTGGTGTAGTGAATTCATATGAAAGCTATTGTGAATTCAATTAAGCAATAATAGAACTATTATTACACACAAGAAAAAGGAGTTCATATCTTAAAAAGTCACTCAACTTTAGAATTTATCTAATAAAATCATTAAACATTGATTTGTATCACAAAAATCACTTCACTTAGACTTTTATATCAAAAAACACACCCAATAAAATTTATTTTCTGTAAAAAAATCAACATATCAAATAATTTTTGTCCCATATAAATGTACACTCCATAGATAAATAAAATCAAATTCATAATTAATTTTTTTTTTAAATCTCGATTTTACTCAAACTGAAACTATGCCAACTTTGTTCACTGCAACTAATGCTCTATTAGTTAATATTAATTTGATGATGAAATTAACTTTATCTACTTATTTTAGAAATTCTTTTTTTTAAAAAAAAAGATAATAATATCAGATGATATTTGATTAAATAATTTATTTTAAAAAAAAAAACTGGCCGATGTTAATATCAAAACTGTTATGTTTGGCCAAGTTAAGAAATACACAGTATTTTCTTTTTAAATTTTTGTCCAAATATTTCAATATTTCTCTACCGTAAGTAATTTATATAGACAAAAAAGGAAAATCACATAAATATGCTACATCAAAAAAATATTTACTATTTATGTCAATATAATTTTCCTAACTAAATATAACAATTTTTTGGAATGAAACAAATTGTACAGTGCTTGCCTCTTTCTCTGCATTTTTTCCGCTTACTTCTCTTCTTCTATTTATTCTTTTTCTTTTTCGTCTTTTTCTCTGACTCTTCATCTTTCTCCTTCTTGCTTCTTCTTCTTTAAAATTTCATCCAAATATAAGTTTTTGTACATATTTTTTCATTTTTATCCAAAAATACGATAAAAATAGTAACATAGTGATTAAAAAATTGCACAAAAATTATGTTTTCAAGCATAAATTTAAAATCTATAAAATTAAAGCAGCAAGAACTCATCAATGATGATTATTATAAAAATTCCAATTTTAAATTTATTATTTGAATTTTACGGATTTGTGATTAATTTTGATAGATTGTTCTCACCAAATAATTGAAAATGTTGTTTGGAGATTATATATCAATTTTAAATGGTTTTGATTAAGTTTATAACTGATTTTAGGAGAAATATTAGATTGAAGGTCAAAAAAGGTTAATTTTATGGAACTATATCACAATTGTATAAAAGTTGTATTATATATGAATTAAAATTGAATTAAAATCATAAACAATGAATAATATTCAAGAGTAATAAAAGTTTAATTCAGTTTATAGATTATTTTCATCTCTTTCATTAATTACGTTTTCATTTATTCTTAATTTTATCTTCTAATTCAATTTTAATATTGTGTAATACATTTTTAATGCAAATTTGATTCATTTTGTAGTTTGTTATTTGTCAATATTAGATTACTTATTTAATTTATTATTAATATAAGTTTAATTCACTCTATAGATCATTGTCTTGTCTTTCTTTAGTTACATTTTTCATTCATGCTTTAGTATTTGTATAATACATTTTTAATGCAAATTTCATTCATTCTGCAGTTTATTGATTGATTTTTTACTATGAAATTACTAGCTTAATTCATTATTGATACAAGTTTATCTATAGATCAATGTTTGGTCTTTCATTAGTTACACTTTTTATTCATGACTGATTCTCTCTTCTAATTCAACTTTAATATTTATTTATACACTTTTTATACAAGTTTAATTTATTTTATAGTTTATTGCTTAATTTGTTACTATTAAATTATTTGTTTTATTAATTATTGATACAAATTTTATTCAATTTACAAATAATAAGATGCTCTTTTGTTTGCCATATTTTGCATTCAATTTACTTGCTTCTCTTTTTTTGGGAGATTGAAAAAGAGCTCATAAAAGAAGTGGGTAAAGAGAAGAGAGGAAGAAAGAGTGCGAGAGAGACAGAAAAAAAGAGCGAAAAGGAGAAAAAAAAAGAGCGACAAAAAAGAAAAGAGCGCGAGAGACAATTTAATAAAGTACACAATATTATCAAATATTGCTATAAATGATAATAATTAAAGAGTACATTTAAAATAAATAATTATTTTTTAAAAGAAATCCACTCAAGTAATTAATCCAACAAAAAATTAGAAAATTGACTAAACAGAATATAATCACGGCCCAATCAAACATTAATTTATACTTCCAAAAACACATACTAGAGACCCTTAGTGATCAAGACATAAAAATGGAGTGAAATTTAAAAGTACGAATTCGATTGTATTTATTTGTGGAGTCTATATTTTAGATAAAATAAAAGAAATTATTGTTCATATTAAAAATTTAGTTAAGTGATTTTATTGATATATAAATACTTAAGTTGAGTGATTTTATTGATACTAATATCTAAGTTGAGTGATTTTAGTGATACAAAAGAAAGTTTAATGACTTTACTAGATATTTCTCAAAGTTGAGTGACCTTTTGAGATATTAACTCCAAACAAAGTGATTCAAATAAGAGAAAGTGTAACAATATTATGTGAATAAAATTTGATGGACTTGGACTTATGGTTGTATTAGTTAGACTAAAATTAATTGTTGAGCTTGAGAGGATGATAAAGTTAAAGACTTAAGTTGATGAAAATTTATCAAAATATTTATATTTTATTTATTAATAATGTCTAAATAATTATAACCTTTTTTTATATACATATAAATTCTCGATTCAGTTTGGTTATTTTTGTGGTTTTTTCTTAGTGAAATCAAAATCAAATCAAATAGTATCAGTTTTAAAATTTTAAATCATATCTAACCAAATCAAATATGAATTTTTTTAATCGATTAAGTTCGAAATGCAGTTTGGTTTGATTTATCAACCACGACCATGAATAGCCATAGGAGTAATAATAATACTCCCCTGTTCCGATTTACTAGTACATTTTTTACTTGACACATTTGTTAAGAAAATAATAATTTATTATGAGTTTACCATTTTATCCCTGTTAGTTGATAAAATTTCAAAATTAATTTAATCAATGAAGATGTTGTGCCTTTTTGAAAAAAATAACCATCTAAATAAATTTAGGGTATATAATATATATATATTTATATATATAAGTAGGGTTTTGTTTTCCTAGGTTGTCAGAAAAACACAATTTGTCAGAGATTAGTTGTTGCCCTGGTCCTTGTGTGTTGGCTGGCTGCCTTGAATTTCGTCACTGGTTTGTGTCTTGATAGTACTTCTTTGATTTTAGTAAAAGTTTGAATATGGTTTTGTGCTTGTGGACTCCTTTTAATTAGTTATATAATGCTAACATGATTTTGACAAGAGTCTCTTTAATTTTTGCGCTCTGACTAATCTGTAGAAAAAAAAAAAAAAGAATATAGCTAAGTGTTTTAAGCTTTATTTGTGCTTGTGTTGTTGCAGGGTAAGGACTAAGGAAGGACATAAAGAGTTGATGCCAATGGGACGAATAACACCACTAGTATTTCTTTTTCTTGTTTTTTTGGTTTGTAACATATAATGTGATTACAATATTTGTTGGATTTGAGAAATCAAAATCAAGGGATGTTGGTTTTCCTGATCCCATTATTCAGAATCCCACAAAACTAAGTAATATATCTGAAAAGTTGTTATTCCATATAGCATTAACAGCAACTGATACTCCTTATAGCAAGTGGCAATGCCGCATCATGTACTACTGGTATATGAAAAATAAGAATTTACCGGGTTCAGCGATGGGAAAATTCACCCGAATCCTCCATTCAGGAAGCCCCGACAATCTTATGGATGAAATTCCAACTTTTGTCGTTGATCCTCTTCCACAAGGTTTTGATATGGTAACATGCCTTTAATTTCTTTCCTCCACTCAGGTTTTGGCATCAAATACTCAGTTAGTTTGCTGCTTATTACAGGGTTACATTGTCCTCAATAGACCTTGGGCGTTCGTTCAGTGGTTGGAGAAGGCTACCATAGAAGAGGAGTGAGTTGTCAAATGGACTTATCTGCAGCTTGACTGCATATATGTATATAACAATCTTATTCTATTGTCGCAGATACATACTTATGGCAGAGCCTGATCACATCTTTTTGAAACCCCTGCCAAATTTAGCTTATGGAGATTACCCGGTTGCTTTCCCCTTTTTCTACATGAAACCTGCTGAACACGACGATATCATAAGGAAATTCTTTCCCAAAGAAAATGGTCCTATAGCAAATGTTGATCCCATTGGAAATTCCCCCGTCATCATTAAGAAGGTATATTTTCCTTTATTCTGCATGCTCCGCAAGTTTAGAGAGTAAGAATTTCATGATAATATAAGTAGCAGTAACTCTGACAGAATACATGCTCCGCAAGTTTAGTTATTAACACTAGAAGAGCAAAGTTGATGTAAGACAAGACCGCAATTGTGGTGCCAAATTTAGATATCTTGGTTTGCTGTTTCAAGAGAATGGAATGATAAATGGAGATGTTACTCAAGGTGTTGTCATACATAGGCCTGCTTAAGACTTGAGGTGTTTCACAATATTCTTGATATCACCTTCTATTTTGGACTCTCGAAATCAATGCACATCAACGTTCCAACTATGGCTGAGGCTCTAATTATTTGCTTGTTTGATTTAATTTTCAGGATACATATCTTGACTGTCATTGATCATTAGCTTTATCATATCCCTCTACTCCTTGTACCATTACTTTTGAAAGTATTGCCGATATCTAGACTGTTCATTTCTTTACATATTTTGATTTTTTTTGTGTTGCAATTGTCATGTGCGCTGATTTTTCAATATCTGCTTGTTTCAGGTTGTCAATCTTCATAAATATTTATATATTGTCAATGTTGTTAATACTATCTATATGTATCTTTTCAGCTTTAATTTCATCAACTATTCAGAATAATTTTCCGTGTGTGTTTAGATTGTTATTAGAAACAGGTCTCTCAACTGTGATCAAGTTTATTACAGCTACATCAATGCTTCTATCAGCACTATGTGCTTATTCTGCACCTGTATTTTTCAAGGAATTGTTTTTGGTTTATAATACAGAATTTGTTGGAGGAAGTTGCGACTACATGGATGAATATTTCTCTAAGAATGAAACATGATGAAGAAACGGATACAACTTTTGGCTGGATCTTAGAAATGTGAGAGATGTTCTAACGAGCTGAAAGATATTGTAGGTTTTGTCGTCAAAACTGTGTTTTTGACTCATCTATTTTGCTTAATTAAGGTATGCGTATGCTGTAGCTTCTGCTTTGCATGGTGTTCAGCATATTCTTTGGAAAGACTTTATGCTACAGGTTTTGATCTGTTTCTGCATATTTATTTTCTTATACTTTTCATAAGTAAGTAAATTTTTGAATTTTTGGAAATGTTTTAGCCACCATGGGATTTGGATAGTAGAAAAAAGTTTATCCTCCATTACACTTATGCGTGTGACTACAACATGAAGGTAGAGTTATTATTTGTGTACTCAATTAGTTTCAATCTTTGTAGTAATCTTATGCCGTAGCTTGTTGTTCAGGGTGAGCTTACTTACGGAAAAGTTGGAGAGTGGCGATTTGATAAGAGGTCGTATATCAAAGGACCTCCACCTAAAAATCTATCCCTGCCTCCACCTAACGTCCCAGAAAGTGTGGTATGTAATATGCATATATCTCTCAACAAATCTTCAATTAACATGGTTATTAGTGTGGCCTATGTTGGTACAATTCTTTGAATAAAACATCGCATGCAATTATTAGTTAGATACAGATGAGGAGATCAATGATTTGGTTGCCAGTATTCATCAAGTAGTATGTTGTTAATATTCATTCCAGGAGAATCAATTGGCTCTTAAAGCTACAAGTGAAGAATAACCGGTTCATCAAGTTTAGTATCGATTCTTGATTCTAGCCCTACTATTCAATCTCTTAACAGAGGAAAACATGGGGTAGTAGATTGAATCTGCGTCACTATTCTTTCCAACCGATACCGAAAAAAGTAGATCAACTGTAGTATTTTTGTTTCTGATAAACAACAAGTAAGCCCTACTTGTCACATAATGAGTATTATGTACATGCATTACATTGAATATAGGTATTTGCTTCAAGGCAAAAAAATAAACACTCCAGTATGCATCAACTATAACAAGATATAAAATCTTATTGAAGTTGGTTTTTACCCTGCCTCCTTGTATGAGTTCTCAGTCACAACGTTAGTGCCCGCAAAATAAGCCAGCCCATATTATTGTGGGTTGGTGAGTGACTTTTTAGATAGGTAAAATATATGTTTATACCCATATTTAATCCATAGAAATATGAGTATTCATTGATAATATATGGGTTAGCCGAATCAGTTAAGCTCCTCAACTTTTATTTACTCGAAATTCATCATATCACTAAAATTGTTGTAACTTCTCTTATCCTTTTTATGTTCCGAATTGTTCTTCTCTATAATTGAAAAAGATAAATTGTTTGACCCTAAAAAAATATATACTATATTACATGTACATTTCTTTTGTTAATTATAATATTGAAAAGTTAAATAGGAATTTTTTTTTTTTTTTACTTTGATGATACAATAAAACTAAATAAAATCATCTTCAATTCTTTTTATCAATGTTTATTTTTAAAGTAAAGTACTATTATAATCATGGAAATATGGGTAAATATGGGTAAGCTTGTATTTTACCCAATCCATTTGTTACCTATATGAAATATGAGTTTGTTGAATTCTCATTCATTTTATGTTGACCATTTTCAACCGTCTAAATTTTTGTTCAACCCGCCCATTTTCATCACTAGTCACATGATATTGAAGAAACCTTACCCCCTATACAAGAACTAGATTCTTTTACTTTTACCCAAATAAACAACCCCAACACAATAAACAAAGATTTTATCATGAGAACCTTTCTCCCTCAAGGAAGGAAAAACCACACCACCATTTTATTATCATTAAGAAAAATTCAAAATTGCAACTCAATAATCAAAGAACTAACTCTAGTACTTTTACTCTCTATCGATTAACTATAATCAAAGTCTCTATTCTGAAGTCAAACTCAATTCTTATTACAATTCTCTCAAACTCTCTTTAACTCAACTCCCCAGTCAAAACCCACTTCCTGTTATAACTCTCTTAAAATTTCTTCTCTCTTAGAACACACCTCCTAAACACTGATTCAAGAACAACCAATGTAACACATTACTTCAAAATGAAATTCCAACTCTGGTACTTCTTTCATTTGCTTTGTTGATCTCCTTGATTATTCGGCCTTCTCTTGGAATAATTTCTCTCAATTTACGATTTCACAAAGACAACTATTTCTCTTTTTTGCTTTGTCCTTTATATAAGTTCATTTTCTCTTGATCAACTTCTACCAGGAAGATATAAGTTTTCCTAGAAATCTAATCCTTTTCATCTCGGCTTGCTGTTTTGGACACACTATTCCTATTTTATCTCTAATTAAGTGAACTCTTCCCGCCTCTTTATTTTAAGTCTGGTATGTGTTATGTGCACCTTGTTCATTTTGACATCATCAAAAGTATTTTGAGCAATTCATTATTCATAAATTTACCTCTTTTTGATGATGAAATATACACTTAGACATGATAACAGAAGGTGAACAAGATCTAAGGATATTAGCCATCCAAACAAAAAGAGAAGAACAAATCAAAGACAAATAATCCAGTAAAAGAGTATGCATTAGGTTATAAGTTATTAGTGCTCCAAAAAAATATCCAACATTGACACAAAACATAACATTTCACGAGACAGTCTCAAAAAAAAACAAAAGGACTGATAGAGGAGGTGGAAGGAGGGAGAGGTATGTGGGGTATGAGATAGGGGCAAGTAATATAACACATGATACACACGAGCATTGTTGTCTTGTTGTTGGAGTAGTAACTGGTCCTTCAATCTAGCTACTTCCACCTATGACTCGGCCATTTTAGTACAAAGAGTATCAATCTAAGACAGGAGGACAACATTATGTTCCCTGACAGCATGAAGATCATTGAGAAGAATGGCAACTGGACTAGTAGCCCTGGGAGCAGTAGCAGAACCAGGTCGTCATTATCAAGAAGTCTGCAGTAAGCAAGACTAGACCTAAGTAACCATATCCGACTTGTTCAGAACTCTCCCTTCCATCAAGGGATTATTAAAAGCTTTAAACATAATAGTGGGGAGGATGCTAAAAGCCAACTGACGAGGACCAAGTTTAGGATTAACTACGTATCGCATGTGTTTTATCATAAGAGAAGGCTCAATAGGTTCTTTGTTTTTGAGGGCATTGGAAATCCCCATGTCCTTAAAGGAAGCCTGATGTAGTTTGTCCCCCTAGAAAGAACTCCCTTGTGCACTAATTCGTATAACAATTTGTGAAAAGGTGTCATTTCCCCTTTAAGCAACTTTCTTGGTCGTGCAAAGACCCTCCATTGTGTTAACATAGATGTGAGCAAACAATTTTCATCTTCGTTCACACGTATTCACTTATCCCAGCTATCAAAATATGAAAAAATTTCATGAATACGTACATTATAAAATATTAATTTAACCTTATTAACAGGGGAAGTATAAACGTTATCTTAAAACACATTTAGGTTCACATAATATTCAACTACCTTATTTACGTGGACCTCTAACCTTGTGTTAAGAAACATATCCACCCAACCCTGAAAGTACAACAATTCAAGCACCTTTTGAACCACATCTAAAGTCCAAACCCCGGGATGAGAGGTTCTCCCCCTTAAAAATGTTTTAGACCTAAAACACATTTCCTTCCCTATTTCAAGGTACTTGGACAAATTCTTACTCATTTTTTGTAGGGGAGAAAGGAAGTAGAGGGAATAAAATCATCAGGTGCCTAATCAGGGTTTGAATCAAGAACAACAAGAAGAGACTGAGGGGAGCGAAATAGAGACTTACCGGCGTGACGATATTTCTTGCTTGATTCAGCATCCTTTTGAGTTGGGCCTGACTAGCTTCGTGTGAATGGGATGTGGATAATGGTTTTCTTTGGAGCAATATGCTTGCATGGTTTTCGCGGAACAGTTTGGCGTAGTTGACTAATAAGGGGAACCTCATCAATGTCTAGTTTTGTGAATAAGTGGTCT
>JAKWIY010001661.1:0-17086 GCA_027704805.1 Solanum corneliomulleri | reverse complement strand
CTCGCATTGATGACTTGTTCGATCAGTTACAAGGTGCTTGTGTCTTCTCTAAGATCGACTTGAGATTCGGTTATCATCAATTGAAAAAACGGGCAACGGATGTGGCCAAAGACTGCCTTTTCGAACCAGGTATGGGCATTACGAATTTGTAGTGATGTCTTTTGTCTTACGAATGCCCCTGCTGCGTTCATGAGCTTGATGAACGGGATTTTTAAGCCATATCTGGATCTCTTTGTGATCGTATTTATTGATGATCTACTGATATACTCTAAAAGTAAGAAGGAACATGAGGAGCATTTGAGAATTGTATTGGAAATGTTGAGGGAGAAAAGGCTTTATGCCAAATTCTCTAAGAGTGAGTTTTGGTTAGATGCAGTGCCCTTCTTGGGTCACGTGGTTTCTAAGGATGGAGTGATGGTGGATCCTTCTAAGATTGAGACGGTGAAGAATTGGGCAAGACCCACTAATGTTACAGAGGTGAGGAGCTTTGTTGGTTTAGCTAGCTACTACCGCCGATTTTTCAAGGGGTTCTCTTCTATTGCTTCCCAATTGACGAGCTTGACTAAGCAGAATGTTCCATTTGTATGGTCGGGAGTGCAAAGAAAGCTTTCAGAAGCTCAAGACTTTGTTGACTAACTACTGCACCCATCCTCACCTTGCCAGTAGAAGGTAAGAATTTCATTGTCTATTGTGACGCATCCTATTCGGGTTTGGGTGCAGTGCTAATGCAAGAAAAGAATGTAATTTCTTATGCTTTAAGGCAATTAAAGGTGCATGAACGTTACTATCCGACCCATGATTTGGAATTGGCTGCGGTAGTGTTTGCATTAAAGCAATGGAGGCACTATTTATATGGGGTTAAGTGTGAGGTCTATACGGATTATCGTAGCCTACAGTATGTTTTTACTCAGAAGGATTTGAACTTGAGACAGAGGAGATGGATGGAACTACTGAAGGACTATGATATCACAATCTTGTATCATCTGGGAAAAGCGAATGTTGTGGCAGATGCTCTAAGTAGAAAGGCGGGAAGCATGGGAAGTCTAGCTCACTTGCAAGTTTCTAGACGCCCATTGGCTAGAGAGGTTAAGATTCTGGCTAATGACCTTATGAGGTTAGAAGTAAATGAGAAGGGAGGATTTTTGGCTTGCGTGGAGTCAAGATCTTCCTTTCTTGACAAGATTAAGGGAAAGCAGTTTAATGATGTAAAATTGATCCGATCCGAGATAAAGTGTTGCAAGGAGAGGCGAAAGAAGCAACCGATGATGAAGTGTGTTGAGGATTAAGGGAAGGTGTATGTGTACCCCGCGTTGATGATTTGATCAACACTATTCTGATAGAGGCTCATAGTTCAAGGTATTCCATACACCCTGGTGCAACCAAGATGTCTCGTGACCTAAAAAGCACACTTTTGGTGGTTAGAATGAAAGCGTGAATATTGTTGATTTTATTGCCAAATGTCCAAAAACTGTCAACAAGTAAAGTATGAACATCAAAGGCCTGGAGGAACCCTTCAGAGAATGCCCATTCCTGAATGGAAGTGGGAGAGATTGCCATGGATTTCGTCGTGGTTGGTCTTCCAAAGACATTGGGAAAGTTTGATTCTATTTGAGTAATTGTGGACAGATTAACTAAGTCTGCTCACTTCATTCCGGTCAAGGTGACCTACAATGCAGAGAAGTTAGCCAAAATCTATATCTCAGAAATCGTTTTCGATTGCATGGAGTCCGCTCTCCCATCATATCAGATAGAGGTACGCAATTTACTTCTATGTTTTGGAAAACCTTGCATGCTGAATTGGTTACTAGGTTGGACCTTGTACTGCTGCGTTCCCTCCTCAGACCGACGGTCAGTCTGACCGAACGATTCAAGTGTTGGAGGATAGCTTCGTGCATGTGTGATAGAATTTGGTGGCCATTGGGATAGCTTCTTACCCTTAGCAAGTTTTCATACAATAATAGCTATCACTCAAATATTGACATGGCCCCATTTGATGCATTGTATGGTAGGAGATGTAGGTCTCCCATTGGGTGGTTTGATGCATTTGAGGTTAGACCTTGGGGTACTGACCTTTTGAAAGATTCATTAGAGAAAGTGAAATCTATTCAAGAAAAGATTTTAGCGGCGCAAAGTAGGAAAAGAAATATGCAGATCGAAATGTTAGAGACTTGGAGTTTATGGAGGGTGAGCAAGTCTTGCTGAAGGTTTCACCCATGAAAGGGGTGATGCCGTTTGGTAAAAGAGGTAAGCTAAGCCCAAGGTATATTGGAACATTTGAAATACTTAAGTGAGTAGGGGAGGTGGCTTATGAGTTAGCCTTGCCTCCAGGGCTGTCCGGAGTGCATCCGGTATTTCATGTGTCTATGTTGAAAAGATACCATGGGGATGAAACTACATCATTCGATGGGATTCAGTTCTGCTTGATGAAATTTCGTCTTATGAGGAGGAGCCTGTTGCCATTCTAGATAGAGAAGTCCGCAAGCTGAGGTCAAGGGAGATTGCATCCATCAAAGTTCAATGGAAGAATCGACCAGTCGAAGACACTACTTGGAGAAAGGAGGCGATATGCAGAAAGATACCCACACCTGTTTACAGATTCAGGTACTCTTTTCTCGCCCTTGTTTTCCTTCTTGTGATCGTTCGAGGACGAACGATGGGTAAATTGGTATCTATTGTAACGACTTGTTTAGTCATTTTAAGCAGCAAATTTTATTTCTGGAATACTGGCTGAGACGATGGACCCCACGACGGACTGTCATGGGCACGACGGACCGTCGAGGTGGTCTCGTTTCAAAACACTTAGAAATTCTGAAATTTGGGTATTGAAATCGACTCTCTGAACTTCGTGACGACATGGCAGGACGGAACGTCGTGGGCATGACGGACCGTCACAGTCCCTTTAGTGGAATTAAGTCTCTGAACTCTGTGACAGAGCAGCAGGGCGGACCGTCGCAGGCACGACGGGCCGTCACAGGCTGCGTAATCCCAGGCTAGGTCGGATTTCTTTAAATGTTTTAAGGGACGTTTTTGACTATTCCTGCTCTAATTATAAAGTTAGTGGGTTAATGTTTATAAGTATAATTACTTGGGGGTTAAAAGAGGTAACCTTGAGTTATTTAGTGGGTTATTATTGCCATATTTTATACTTAATTATATGCTAATTAGGGTAAAAGAAAGAGGGTTTGAATAAGAAAAATAAAAAGAACAAAGAGAGAGAGAGAGAGGATCGAACGAGAAAGAGGAGAAACGAAGAGGAAACAAAGCTTTGGGGAATTTGCTTGCTTGATCACTAATCTTCGGTGGAGGTAGGTTATGGTTTTCATGCTATTCGTAGTAAACTCTTATAGCGAATGATATGTGTTGGTAGTAGTGTAAACCCTTCTATATGCTTAATTGTATGCTTGCATGAATGTGATTATATATTGTGATAAAATAAGCATGATGAAGCTATTGAATCCTAAATCTTGAGAAACCTAATCTACTTTGTTAATGATGATGCCTTGGTATAAAAGAAGGCTTGATGAACAAAAAGTGAGATTAGGGGATCGGGTGTCACGTTCCGACACCCAGGATTGTAATAGGGATCGGGTTGCCACGTTCCGGTACCAGGATAGTAATAGAGGATCGGGTGCCACGTTCCAGACCAGGATAGTATATTAGGGATCGGAGTGTCACGTCCGACACCAGGATAGTATATGGATCGGGTGCCACGTTCCGGTACCAGGATAGAAAGGATCGGTGGGCCCGTTCCGGTACCAGGATAGTATTGGATCGGGTGCCACGTTCCGGTACAGGATAGAATGAGGATCGGGTGCCACGTTCCGGCACTAGGATAGAAATATGGATAGGGTGTCACGTTCCGACACCATATAGTATATAAGGATCGGAGTGTCACGTTCCGACACCAGGATAGCATGTGGAGCAGAGTGTCACGTACCGACACAAGAGAAATAAAGATAATGAATCTTGAAAGATGTTAATATACTCAATCTAATGAACCTAATTCCCAAATGAGTATGGTATTGAGGCTTGAGTCCTCATGTCTGAACTTGACGGTACTTTTCAATGATTATAGTACTTGTTTTTTCTACATGCGAGTATTGTAGTTGATTTTAGGATATTACTTGATATATATTGTTTTCTATTTTGAGTTGGCCGATGATATCTACTCAGTACCCGTGTTTTGTACTGACCCCTACTTTTATGTTTTCTTCTTTGTTATATGTGGAGTGCAGCAAACGTGCCGTCATCTCTTCAACTCAATCGCAATTCTAGCCAGTCTTCGTCACACCGGATCTTCAGGGTGAGCTAATGCTTCTAGCTTGGACTGGATCTTCTTCCTCATGTCTTGATGCCTTGAAGTTCCGGCATGGACTAGCTTTTACTTGTTTTAAGCTTCTTAGAATACTCTAGTTTAGTAATTTGATCATAGATGTTTCTTGTGGTGATGACTTCCAGATTTTGGGAATAATAGATGTTGAATTTTAGAAGTTATTGAATTGGTTTTTATTAACGAGTTTAAGTCTTCCGCATTACCTTCTGTTGATATTATATTGAAATGTTAGGGGTTTAGATTGGTTGGTTCGCTCACATAGGAGGGTAAGTGTGGGTGGCAGTCGCGGCTCGGTTTTGGGTCGTGACAAACTTGGTATCAGAGCATTAGGTTCGTTGGTCTCATCACACAAGAACGAGTCTAGTAGAGTCTTAAGGAACGGTAGGGGGACGCCTTTACTTTTCTTTGAGAGGCTATAAGACTTTAGGAGAATTCCATTCTTTCATTCTTTCCTTCGTGCTATTACTTGGATCCAATTGGTATCTAGGTGATACAAATTGGTATCTGACCATCTTCACTCTATTTCGCAGATGGTTAGAACTAGAGCAATGAACGCGCCAACACCAGCGCCGGCAAGACAAGAAGCGTCTGAGCCAGCCACTGGGGCTGTAGCTCGGAGAGGAACAGTGGCAAGAGGCCGTGGTAGAGGTCGTGGGAGGACGTCCTCTAGAGGAAGAGGACAAGCACCTAGCCCATCTGATGCTAGGGCGGTGACTCCTCCACCGACTGAGGAAGTAGTAAGAGAGGGTGAGGAAGGGGAGAATGAGCAAGTGCAGAATGAGGAATTGCCACCCCAACCTACCCCAGAGATGATCAATCAGGTTCTTGCTTATCTTAGCGGGTTATCTGATCAAGGCAGACACCTCCAGTGTTTTCTGCACCAGCACCTCAGGTTTTCGGAAGTACGACAGGCCGCTGTGGGGCTCCCCGCATGGATGCCTCCTTGGAAATAGGCACATTTCCTCGTCTGACTACAGGGCCTATAATGACAAATGATCAGCATGAACTTTTCAGTAAGTTCTTGAAATTGAAACCTCCAGTCTTCAAGGGTGCTGAATCTGAGGATGCCTACGATTTTCTGGTTGACTGCCATGAGCTACTACACAAGAAGATGGTATAGTAGAACGGTTTGGTGTTGAGTTTGTGACTTATCAGTTCCAAGGGAACGCCAAAATGTGGTGGCGGTCACATGTTGAGTGTCAACCAACAGAGGCACCACCTATGACTTGGGCCTCATTCTCTAGCTTGTTTATGGAGAAGTATATTCCCCGACTTTGAGGGATAGGAAAAAGATGAGTTCTTGAGCCTAGAGCAAGGTAGAATGTCGGTTACTGCATATAGGCTAGGTTTCGTGCACTTTCCAGATATGCCACCCAACTTTGTTTCAGTCCACAAGAGCGGATTCGCCGTTTTGTGAAGGGGTTGAGGTCAGAGTTGCGGATTTCAGCCTTACAGGTAGCGCTACAGCGAAATCCTTTCAGGAAGTGGTAGACTTCGTGATAGAGGTGGAAGGAGTGAAACCAGATGACTTCACCATGGCGTCGACACAAAAAAGGTTTCGAAAGGGAGGTGAGTTTAATGGTTCTTACTCTAGAGGACAGGGTTCCGGAGGTTACTCAGTCCGACCAATTCAGTCTTCACTACAAACTGTAGTGGGGGGTCCACCTCAGACCGGACAACACTTCTCTGAGAGACCGATGCTTGAATCCAGAGAATGTTATGGATGTGGGGAGACTGGACACATTAAGAGGTATTGTCCAAGACAGAGTTACAGACCTCCCACAGTCAGAGGTAGAGGTGGTCATGGAAGAGGCCGTCATCCTGGAGGGCGTGGTGGTCGAGGTAATGGTGGTCACCAAAACGGTCGGTGTGATGGGAATACTGGAGCCACTACATCACAACATGGTAGGGGCAACGGGCAGACAGGCGATAGGGCCCATTGTTACGCTTTCCCTGGGAGATCTGAAGCGGAGACATCTGATGCTGTCATCACAGGTAATCTTTTTGTTTGTGATTGCATGGCTTCTGTATTGTTTGATCCTGGATCCACATTTTCTTATGTATCTTCCTTATTTGCTAATGGTCTTAATTTACATTGTGAATTGCTTGATATGCATATTCGTGTTTCTACTCCGGTGGGTGAGTCTGTGATAGTTGAAAAGGTATATAGGTCTTGTTTGGTGAATTTTGTGGGGAGAAATACTCATGTAGACTTGGTTATCTTAGAAATGGTTGACTTCGATGTAATTTGGGTATGACTTGGCTTTCTCCAAATTTTGCAATCTTGGATTGTAATGCTAAACTGTGACGTTAGCCAAGCCTGGGACAGATCCGTTAGTGTGGGAGGGCGACTACACTTCCACTCCGGTGCGTATTATCTCCTTTCTTCGTGCTAAGAAAATGGTTAGTAAGGGTGTTTAGCTTCTTGGCACATCTCAGGGATGACACTACCCAAGTACCTTCAATTGAGTCGGTTTCGGTAGTCCGTGAGTTTCTGGATGTGTTCCCTGCAGATCTTCCTGGTATGCCACCGGATAGAGATATTGATTTTTGCATCGATCTGGAACTGGGTACTCGCCCCATTTCTATACCCCCTTATAGAATGGCTCCCACGGAGTTAAGAGAGTTAAGGCCCAACTTCAAGAGTCTTTGAGCAAAGGCTTCATTAGACCAAGTGCATCTCCTTGGTGTGCTCCGGTGTTAATGGTGAGGAAGAAGGATGGGAGTTTTTGGATGTGCATAGACTACAGACAACTGAATAAGGTAACTATTAAGAACAAGTATCCTCTCCCTCGCATTGATGACTTGTTCGATCAGTTAGAAGGTGCTTGTGTCTTCCCTAAGATCGACTTGAGATCCGGTTATCATCAATTGAAAATACGGGCAACGAATGTGCCAAAGACTGCCTTTCGAACCAGGTATGGGCATTACGAATATGTAGTGATGTCTTTTGGTCTTACGAATGCCCCTGCTGTGTTCATGAGCTTGATGAACGGGTTTTTTAAGCCATATCTGGATCTCTTCGTGATCGTATTTATTGATGATATACTGATATACTCTAAAAGTAAGAAGGAACATGAGGAGCATTTGAGAATTGTATTGGAAATGTTGAGGGAGAAAAAGCTTTATGCCAATTCTCTAAGTGTGAGTTTTGGTTAGATGCAGTGCCCTTCTTGGGTCACGTGGTTTCTAAGGATGGAGTGATGGTGGATCCTTCTAAGATTGAGACGGTGAAGAATTGGGCAAGACCCACTAATGTTACAGAGGTGAGGAGCTTTGTTGGTTTAGCTAGCTACTACCGCCGATTTTTCAAGGGGTTCTCTTCTATTGCTTCCCAATTGACAAGCTTGACTAAGCAGAATGTTCCATTTGTATGGTCGGACGAGTGCCAAGAAAGCTTTCAGAAGCTCAAGACTTTGCTGACTACTGCACCCATCCTCACCTTGCCAGTGGAAGGTAAGAATTTCATTCTCTATTGTGACGCATCCTATTCGGGTTTGGGTGCAGTGCTAATGCAAGAAAAGAATGTAATTGCTTATGCTTCAAGGCAATTAAAGGTGCATGAACGTAACTATCCGACCCATGATTTGGAATTGGCTGCGGTAGTGTTTGCATTAAAGCAATGGAGGCACTATTTATATGGGGTTAAGTGTGAGGTCTATACGGATCATCGTAGCCTACAGTATGTTTTTACTCAGAAGGATTTGATTTTGAGACAGAGGAGATGGATGGAACTACTGAAGGACTACGATATCACAATCTTGTATCATCTGGGAAAAGCGAATGTTGTGGCAGATGCTCTAAGTAGAAAGGCGGGAAGCATGGGAAGTCTAGCTCACTTGCAAGTTTCTAGACGCCCATTGGCTAGAGAGGTTCAGATTCTGGCTAATGACCTTATAAGGTTAGAAGTAAATGAGAAGGGAGGATTTTTGGCTTGCGTGGAGTCAAGATCTTCCTTCCTTGACAAGATTAAGGGAAAGCAGTTTAATGATGAGAAATTGATCCGGATCCGAGATAAAGTGTTGCGAGGAGAGGCTAAAGAAGCAACAATCGATGATGAAGGTGTGTTGAGGATTAAGGGAAGGGTATGTGTACCCCGCGTTGATGATTTGATCAACACTATTCTGACAGAGGCTCATAGTTCAAGGTATTCTATACACCCTGGTGCAACCAAGATGTATCGTGACCTAAAGCAACACTTTTGGTGGAGTAGAATGAAGCGTGATATTGTTGATTTTATTGACAAACATCCAAACTGTCAACAAGTAAAGTATGAACATCAGAGGTCCGGAGGAACCCTTTAGAGAATGCCCATTCCTGAATGGAAGTGGGAGAGAATTGCCATGGATTTCGTGGTTGGTCTTCCAAAGACATTGGAAAGTTTGATTCTATTTGGGTAATTGTGGACAGATAAACTAAGTCTGCTCACTTCATTCCAGTCAAGGTGACCTACAATGCAGAGAAGTTAGCCAAAATCTATATCTCAGGAATCGTTCGATTGCATGGAGTTCCGCTCTCCATCATATCAGATAGAGGTACGCAATAGGTTGGACCTTAGTAACTAACCTGCGTACACTCCTCAGAACCGACGGTCAGTCTGAGCGAATGATTCAAGTGTTGCAGGATATGCTTCGGGCATGTGTGATATAAATTTGGTGGCCATTGGGATAGCTTCTCTTACCTTAGCGGGTTTCATACAATAATAGCTACCACTCAAGTATTGACATGGCCCATTTGAAGCATTGTATGGTAGGAGATGTAGGTCTCCCATTGGGTGGTTTGATGCATTTGAGGTTAGACCTTGGGGTACTGACCTTTTGAAAGATTCATTAGAGAAAGTGAAATCTATTCAAGAAAAGATTTTAGTGGCGCAAAGTAGGCAAAAGGAATATGCAGATCGAAAGGTTAGAGACTTGGAGTTTATGGAGGGTGAGCAAGTCGTGCTGAAGGTTTCACCCATGAAAGGGGTGATGCGATTTGGTAAAAGAGGTAAGCTAAGCCCAAGGTATATTGGACCATTTGAAGTACTTAAGCGAGTAAGGGAGGTGTCTTATGAGTTAGCCTTGCCTCCAGGGCTGTCCGAAGTGCATCCGGTATTTCATGTGTCTATGTTGAAAAGATACCATGGGGATGAAACTACATCATTCGATGGGATTCAGTTCTGCTTGATGAAAATTCGTCTTATGAGGAGGAGCCTGTTGCCACTCTAGATAGAGAAGTCCGCAAGCTGAGGTCAAGGGAGATTGCATCCATCAAAGTTCAATGGAAGAATCGACCAGTTGAAGAGGCTACTGGGAGAAGGAGGCTGATATGCGAGAAAGATACCCACACCTGTTTACAGATTCAGGTACTCCTTCTCGCCCTTGTTTTCCTTCCTCTGATCGTTCGAGGACGAACGATGGGTAAATTGGTATCTATTGTAACGACTTGTTTAGTCATTTTAAGCAGCAAATTTTAATTCTGGAATACTGGCTGAGACGATGGACCCCACGACGGACTGTCATGGGCACGATGGACCGTCGAGGTGGTCTCGTTTCAAAACACTTAGAAATTCTGAAATTTGGGTACTGAAATCGACTCTCTGAACTTTGTGACGACATGGAAGGACGGACCGTCGTGGGCACGACGGACTGTCACAGGCCCTTTAGTGGAATTAAGTCTCTGAACTCTGTGACGGAGCAGCAGGACGGACCGTTGTAGGCACGACGGGCCTCAGAGGCTGCGTAATCCCAGGCTGGTCGGATTTCTTTAAATTTTTTAAGGACGTTTTTGACTATTTCTGCTCTATTAAAAGTTAGTGGGTTAATGTTTATAAAGTATAATTACTTGGGGTTGAAAGAGGTAACCTTGAGTTATTTAGTGGTTAATTGATTGCCATCTTTATTATACTTAATTATATGCTAATTAGGGTAAAAGAAAAGGGTTTGAATAAGAAAAATAAAAGATCCAAAGAGAGAGAGAGAGGATCGAACGAGAAAGAGGAGAAACGAAGAGGAAACAAAGCTTTGGGAATTTGCTTGCTTGATCACTAATCTTCGGTAAAGGTAGGTTATGGTTTTCATCATGCTATTCGTAGTAAACTCTTAAGCGAATGATATGTGTTGGTAGTATTGTAAACCCCTCTTATGCTTATTGTATGTTTGCATGAATGTGATTATATAATTGTGATAAAATAAGCATGATGAAGCTATTGAATCCTAAATCTTGAGAAACCCTAATCTACTTTGTTAATGATGATGCCTTGGTATAAAAGAAGGCTTGATGAACGAAAGTAGTGAGATTAGGGGATCGGGTGTCATGTTCCGACACCAGGATAATAATAGGGGATCGGGTGCCACGTTCCGGTACCAGGATAGTAATAGAGGATCGGGTGCCACGTTCCGGTACCAGGATAGTATATGAGGATCGGAGTGTCACGTTCTGACACCAGGATAGTATATGGATCTGGTGCCATGTTCCGGTACCAGGATAGAAAGGGGATCGGGTGCCACGTTCCGGTACCAGGATAATATATGGATCGGGTACCACGTTCCAGTACCAGGATAGAATGAGGATCTGAGTGCCACGTTCCGGCACCAGGATAGAATATGGATCGGGTGTCACGTTCCGACACCAGGATATTATATGAGGATCGGAGTGTCACGTTCCGACACCAGGATAGTATGTGGAGCGGAGTGTCACGTACCGACACAAGATAAATAAAGATAATGAATCTTGAAAGATGTTAATATACTCAATCTAATGAACCTAATTCCCAAATGAGTATGGTATTGAGGCTTGAGTCCTCATGTGTGAACTTGGCGGTACTTTTCAATGATTATAGTACTTGTTGTTGCTACATGTGAGTATTGTAGTTGATTTTATGATATTACTTGATATATATTGTTTTCTATTTTGAGTTGGCCGATGATATCTACTCAGTACCCGTGTTTTGTACTGACCCCTACTTTTATGTATTCTTCTTTGTTATATGTGGAGTGCAGCAAACGTGCCGTCGTCTTTAACTCAATCGCAATTCTAGCCAGTCTTCGTCACACCGGATCTTCAGGGTGAGCTAATGCTTCTAGCTTGGACTGGATCTTCTTCCTCATGTCTTGATGCCTTGAAGTTCCGGCATGGACTAGCTTTTACTTGTTTTAGCTTCTTAGAATACTCTTAGTTTAGTAATTTGATCATAGATGTTCTTGTGGTGATGACTTCCAGATTTTGGGGAATAATAGATGTTGAATTTTAGAAGTTATTGAATTGGTTTTTATTAACGAGTTTAAGTCTTCCGCATTACCTTCTGTTGATATTATATTGAAATGTTAGGGGTTTAGATTGGTTGGTTCGCTCACATAGGAGGGTAAGAATGGCCCAGTCGCAGCTCGGTTTTGGATCGTGACACCGACACACTAATTATTTACTTTACTATTTTACAGTAAATCTTATCTTCGATATCTTGCTTCTTCCATCCTTACTCTAACTGTACATCTGGTACATAATTATCTTCTCTTTCACAGTTTGAGCATAGATGATCAGGATATCTTTGCCCTATCAACTTGCAGTATCTTGTCATCAGATTGAGAAATAAAATTTTTCCTTATAGCTCTTGTTGTGGTGTAGCTTCTGGCCTTAATAGACTTAGTATCCATTGTCTTAGTTTTCCATGTCTGCTGATCGTATATCTTTGCAATTTGAATAGATTATTGTTTGATTCGGTTGTAGTATGTCCATATGGCATTTTCATTTAGATAATTGTTGTGTTATTTCGTTTAATATAGTAGCTATTCCGAGTTCTTTTATTTGCATAGAATTCCAGAATATCTACTCTTTGTATTTCTTCCTGGTGTCTATCTTTTCAGGGATTATCATTTCCTAGTCATCCCAATTTTTATAACTTGTATTGTAGGTTTTGACTTCGTCATACAATATCTCTGTCGTAGCTGCGTAGAACTTTATATAAAAAAGAGTACCTTTGGTTACTCTTTTATACTGTAAAAAAGCTTTAATAGTTCTGGTATTTGGATATCTCATCTCCTGTTGTCGTATATACGGACTTAACAGTCCATAGTTGTAGCAAGTTGCTACTAGGTTTGGATTAGTTCCTGGTTGTGCAATTAATTTATATATCCTTGTAAATGCTGGTTTATGTAGTCTTCGTCAGGGTTTTTCGTATTTTAGCCTTAGGTTCTGGTTGAGAAAAGTCTATACTTTGTAATATTTTCTATATATGTTCTGGAGATATAATTGTTTGTTTGTTTTTGGAATCTAAGCTGGCTTTTAGGTATTGTTTGTGGGGTGACAGACATTCTTTTTGGGTACTTTGAGGAGTATATGGTTTTGAGAATAACTTATTCAAGTTTGTATTTGTGTATTTTACCTTAGTCTCCTCCTTTTTCGTAGGTTGTCCTGCTGTAGATGTGCTTGCTGTAGCTGTATTTGAACAAACGTTGTTATGGGTTTTTTGGAGTTTCCCAACGTCTCCTTGTAGTTCCGCATGTTTATAGTCATGTTGCTGACTTAGCTCCGCATATTTTGAGTCATGCTGCTGACTATTAGCTTTTTCTTTCTGACTCTGTACTTCCGTTTCTATCTTTTCCATCTTTTGGCATAGATTTGTCATCATTGCCAATGGATCTTTCATTGTATATCTTTCTTGAGAGTAGGTAGTCTGCAATAAGATTGTCATCAGTTTTAATAATCTCAATTGTAACTGTAAATTAATATATTAATATTTGTAACGACCCTGTTAGTCGTTTGAGCAGCAGATTTTATTTCTGGAAAACTGGCTGAGACGCCGGACCCACGACGGACCGTAATGGGCACGACGGACGTCGAGGGGGTCTCGTTTCAAAACACTTAGAAATTCTGAAATTTGGGTACTGAAATCGACTCTCTGAACTTCGTGACAACATGGTAGGACGGACCGTCGTGGGAACGACGGGCCGTCACAGGCCCTTTAGTGGAATTGAGTCTCTGAATTGTGTGATGGAGTAGAAGGACGGACCGTCGCAGGCACGACGGGCCGTCACAGGCTGCGTAATCCCAGGCTGGGTCGGATTTCTTTAAATGTTTTAAGGGACGTTTTTGACTATTCCTGCTCTAATAATAAAGTTAGTGTGTTATTGTTTATAAGTCTAATTACTTGGGGGTTAAAAGAGGTAACCTTGAGTTAATTAGTGGGTTATTATTGTCATCTTTTATACTTAATTGTATGCTAATTAGGGTAAAAGAAAGAGGGTTTGAATAAAGAAAATAGAAATAACAAAGAGAGAGAGAGAGAGAGAGTCGAACGAGAAAGAGGAGAAACGAAGAGGAAACAAAGCTTTGGGGAATTTGCTTGCTGATCACTAATCTTTTTGGTGGAGGTAGGTTATGGTTTATATGCTATCGTAGTGAACTGAAATTAATGCGAATGATATGTATTAGTAGTATTGTAAACCCTGCTATATGCTTAATTGTATGCTTGCATGAATGTGATTATATAATTGTGAATAAATAAGCATGATGATGAAGCTATTGAATCATAAATCTTGAAAAGAAACCCTAATCTACTTGTTAATGATGATGCCTTGGTATAAAAGAAGGCTGATGAATGAAAGTAGTAGATTAGGGGATCGGGTGCCACGTTCCGGTACCAGGATAGAAATAGAGGATCGGGTGCCACGTTCCGGTACCATTGATAGATAGAATGAGGATCGGAGTGTCACGTTCCGACACTAGGATAGTATATGGATCGGGTGCCATGTTCCTGTACCAGGATAGTATATGAGGATCGGCGTGTCACGTTCCGACACCAGGATAGTATATGGATCGGGTGCCACGTTCCGGTACCAGGATAGTATATGAGGATCGGAGTGTCACGTTCCCACACCAGGATAGTATATGGAGCGGAGTGTCACGTACCGACAATGAGGGGAATAAATATAATGAATCTTGAAATATGTTAATATACTCATTCTAATGAACCTAATTCCCAAATGAGTATGGTATTGAGGCTTGAGTCCTCAAGCGTGAACTTGGCAGTACTTATTAATGATTATAGAACTTGTTGTTGCTACATGTTGAGTATTGTAGTTGATTTAATCATATTACTTGATATATACTGTTTTCTATTTTGAGTTGGCGATGATATCTACTCAGTACTTGTGTTGTACTGACCCCCCTACTTGTATGTTTCTTTCTTTATTATTTGTGGAGTGCCAACGGACCGTCGTCTTCAACTCAGCCGCAACTCTAGCCAGTCTTCATTACACCGGATTTCAGGGTGAGCTAATGCTTCTAGCTTGGACTGATCTTCTCTTCATGTCTTGATGCCTAGAATTTCCGGCATGGACTAGATTTTTTATTTATTTTAGCTTCTTAGAATACTCTTAGTTTAGTAATTGATCATAGATGTTCTTGTGGTGATGACTTCCTGATTTTGGGGAATAATAGATGTTGAGTTTTAGAATTTTATTGAATTGATTTTTATTAATGAGTTTAAGTCTTCCGCATTACTTTTTGTTTGATATTATATTGAAATGTTGGGATTTTAGATTGGTTGGTTCGCTCACATAGGAGGGTAAGTGCGGGTGCCACTCGCGGCTTCGGTTTGGGTCGTGACATATTAATCTTCTTATTTCTTTTGTTGTAACTGAATCATCTATCTTTTTGGTTATCCACCCCTGTTACCTGTGTGTTATCTGTTCTTACATAGATTTATTGTGAACTATATACGTTCAAAAATGCTAACACATTTATATATGCAAATAATTCTTTTCTATTTGTTTTCCTTTTGCTTGTGCTTCAGTATAATGATCCTGAGCAATACCCTGCAATGGTGTTCTATCTTTTCTTTGTTATATTTATATTTTAGTACTCCTCCATAACTGTGGTCCCTGAGTCTGTTTCAATTAATATATGTAAATGTTTTACTTTCATGGAAAATATAGTTTTGGTAATTTTTTGCACAATTTTTTGATATTTTTATGTGTTCTTTGTCTTTGTTTGTCAAAATGATATTCCACATCTTTTTAGTTTTTTTTGCATAGTGGTTTTAAATGTTCTGCTAGTTTTGGTATGTATTCTCTTACTTGGTTGTCTAATCCTAAGAATGATTGTAATTTCTCTTTTTTGTATCTATATTTTCATCAATACTAATTATTTTTTGTACTATATGAGTTGTGCATTTTTATTCCATTTTTATCTATTTGTATTCCTAGAAATTCTATCTGTGGTTTCATAATTGCTGATTTACTTCTACTTTAACTTATACCTGAATGTTTTAATTATATGTTAATTTTTTTCTAATAATCTTATATGTTCATCTTGTGTTTTGAATATAAGTATATCATCTATTAATACAACACATTTTCTAACTGGTTAAACAGTTATCCATAAAATGTTGGTATCTACCTGGGTGCATTTTTTATATCCAAATGGTAATACATTCCATTCATAGAATCCTTGCGGTACTGTGAATGCTGTATAATTGTTTAGATTCTTCTTCTAGTTTTAGATGGTAAATCCTGATTTACAGTCAAATTTGCTCCTATTTTGTTTCCGCATGGTGTGGTAAACCACCAATGTGTCTTTGTTATATATGTGGATAAAATCTATCTAAACATGGCATTCCTAATAACATATCTTTTGTGGTAAATTCAAAATTATACATTTCTTCTATTGTTTTGTTATCTTATCGCATATTTGTATTTTTTATTTTTTGCTTTATATTTAATCATACTTCCTTCATTATTAAATCCTGGTCTCTACCCATAGGTGTTTTTTTAGTTTTTTCCCATTTAATCTTTTGTAAGCAATTATATTTACATATATTCCTTCTGCTCTGCTCCTTATCTATCTAGGGGTTAAATATCTGTTGTGATATCCTTCTACAATATTTTTGCAAGTATAATATTTTCAGTAATCATTTGGTTCTTTTTATAATTATTTTCTTATTTTGGCAGTTATTGTTAATTGTTCATTTTCTATGTGGTACGTTGGTTAACTTTTCTAACCATTTTATCCCTATGTAATATTATAGTTTCCTTGGTATATTTTAAATGGTATTACTAAGGGTATTCCTCCATAATTATTTCTTTTTCCGTTGTTTCTTCTTCATTGTGCTACTATCTCACTAGGTAATCCAGGGCATATGTGTCCTGTTTTTATAATTTCTTCTTCTAATACTACTCTCTTGTTATATAATTTTCCTCCTCTGTCCTGTATTTATTAGATTTTATATTTGCTTTGTCTACTATTCCTGTTATGAAATAATGTATGGTGTTTTTCTTCATTATCTAATAAGTTTTGTGGGATTTCATAGTTCCTTTTAGATGTACTCATTCTGATGAGTAGCTCTTTTTAACGTATTTCTGTACGCTTAAAGTGCTTAACCTTTCTTTTACAATTTCTAAATCTCTTCTATGTCAATTTCTTTATAGCTATGTCATTATTGTCTATTACAGTAATTATTTTTTCAAAAGGATTTCATTTTTTATTTTATCAATTTTTTCTTGCTGTTTTTTATGCTTTGTTGTTATATATATAGTTTTTACATTTTGCTGTAATACTTTGCTACTTTTCTACCTGGTGCTAGTTCTATTCCAGACATTTTCCAATATAGAACTAATGATTTATCTATATTCTTATCTTTAATGGTACTGTATAATTAGCACTTATTATAAATTTAAATTTTTGATTATTAAGTTTCCTTTTACTGCACTAATTACGCTTTTTTTCTATAGGGTGTATATTCTGTCATCTGCTAAATATATTTCAATAGGTGTA
>JAKWIY010001660.1:0-17059 GCA_027704805.1 Solanum corneliomulleri | reverse complement strand
GAGAATGCCCATTCCTGAATGGAAATGGGAGAGAATTGCAATGGACTTCGTGGTTGGTCTTCCAAGACAATGGGAATGTAAGTATGACTCCATTTGGGGTTGATTGTTGATAGGTTAACTAAGTCTGCTCACTTCATCCGGTCAAGGTAACTTAAAATACAGAGAAGTTAGCCAAACTTTACATCTCAGAAGTTGTTCGGTTGCATGGGGTCTCCACATCCATATCAGATAGAGGTACGCAGTTTACTTCTAAGTTTTGGAAAACATTGCATGAGAAATTGGGTACTAGGTGGGACCTTAGTACTGCGTCCATCTCAGACCGATGGTTAGTCTGAGCGAACGATTCAAGTGTTGGAGGACATGCTTCGTGCATGTGTGATTGAATTTGGTGGTCATTGGGATAGCTTCTTACCTTTGGCAGAGTTTTCATACAATAATAGCTATCACTCCAGTATTGACATGGCTCCATTTGAAGCATTGTATGGGAGGAGGTGTAGGTCTCCCATTGGTTGGTTCGATGCATTTGAGGTTAGACCTTGGGGTACTGACCTCTTGAGGGATTCGTAGAAAAAGTGAAGTGCATTCAAGGAAAGTTTTAGCGGCTCTCAAAGTAGGCAAAAAGAAATGCAGATCGAAGGTTAGAGATTTGGATTGGTTTGTGGAGGGTGGGTGAACAAGTCTTGTTGAAGGTTTCGCCCATGAAAGGGGTGATGCGGTTTGGAAAAAGAGGTAAGCTAAGCCCAAGGTATATTGGTCCATTTGAAGTACTTAAGCGAGTAGGGGAGGTGGCTTATGCTTAGCCTTGCCTCCAGGGCTGTCCGGAGTGCATCGGTATTTCATGTGTCCATGTTGAAAAGATACCATGGGGATGGAAACTACATCATCCGTTGGGATTCGGTTCTGCTTGATGAGGAATTTGACTTATGAGGAGGATCCTGTTGCTATTCTAGATAGAGAAGTTCGCAAGTGAGGTCAAGGGAGATTGCATCCATCAAGGTGCAAGAAGAATCGGCGGTGAAGAAGCCACTTGGGAGAAGGAGGCCGATATGCAAGAAAGATACCCACATCTATATGTTTTAAGATTCAGGTAATCCTTCTCGCCTGTTTTTCTTCTTGTGATCGTTCGAGGACGAACGATGGTTAAATTGGTATCTATTAAACGACCTGTTAGTCGTTTTGAGCAGCAGATTTTAATTCTGGAAAATTGGCTGAGACGACGGACCCCACGACGGACCGTATGGGCACGACGGACCGTCGCAGGGTCTCGTTTTCAAAAAACACTTAGAAATTCTGAAATTGGTGGGTACTGAAAATCGACTCTCTGAACTTCGTGACAGAATGGCAGGACGGACCGCCACAGGCGTGACGGACCGTCACAGATTCTTTAGTGGAAATCTAGTCTCTGAACTTTGCGACGACCTGCAGGACGGACCGTCGCAGGCACGACGGGCCGTCACAGACTGCGTAATCCCTGTCTGGGTCAGATTTCTTTAAGTGTTTTAAGGGACGTTTTTGATTATTCCTGCTTTAATTATAAAGTTAGTGGGTTAATGTTAATAAATCTAATTACTTGGGGGGTTAAAAGAGGTAACCTTGAGTTAATTAGTGGGGTATTATTGCCATCTTTTATTCTTAATTATATGCTAATTAGGGTAAGAGAAAGAGGGTTGGAATAAATAAAATAGAAAGAACAAAGAGAGAGAGAGGATCGAACGAGGAAGAGAGAAAACAAAGCTTGGGAATTGCTTGTTGATCACTAATCTTTGGTGGAGGTAGGTTAGGTTATGGTTTTTACGATATTCGTAGTGAACTCTTAATAGCGAAATGATATGTATTGATAGTATTGTAACCCTGCTATGTGCTTAATTGTATGCTTGGATGAATGTGATTATAGAATTGTTGATTATATGAGCATGATAAAGTTATGAATCCCAAATCTTGAAAAACCCTAATCTCTTTGTTAATGATGATGCCTTGGTAATAAGAAGGCTTGATAACTAAAGTGATGAGATTGATGATGCCTTAGTATAAGAAAAGGCTGGAGGTGGATGAACTAAGTAATGAGAATGATGGTGCTTGGTATAAGAGAAGGCTTGATGAATTGATAGAATGAGATTAGGGGATCGGAGTGTCACGTTCCGACACATAGAATTAAGGGATCGGAGTGTCACGTTCCGACACATAAGAATAAGGGATCGGGTGTCACGAACCGACACGTAGATTTAGGGGATCGGGTGTCACGAACCGACACGTAGATTTAGGGGATCGGGTGTCACGAACCGACACGTAGATTTAGGGGATCGGGTGTCACAAACCGACACGTAGAATTAGGTAATCGGGTGTCACGAACCGACACGTAGATTTAGGGGATTGGAGTGTCACGTTCCGACACATAGTAGTAGGGGATCGGAGTGTCACGTACCGACACAAGAGGAATAAAGAATATGAGGGAGCGGAGTGTCACGTACCGACACAAGAGAAATAAAGATAATGAATCTTGAAAGATGCTAATATACTAAATCTAATGAATCTAATCTCCAAATGAGTATGATATTGAGGCTTGAGTCCTCATGTGTGAACTTGACGGTAATTGTTAATGATATAGTACTTGTTGTTGCTACATGTTGAGCATCATAGTTGATTTTACAATATTACTTGATATATACTGTTCTCTATTTTGAGTTGGCCGATGATATCTACTAAGTACCCGTGTTTTGTACTGACCCCTACTTTTATGTTTTCTTCCTTGTTATTTGTGGAGTGCAGCAAACGTGCCGTCGTCTTCAACTCAACAGTAATTCTAGCCAGTCTCCGTCACACCGGATCTTCAGGGTGAGCTAATGCTTCTAACTTGGACTGGATCTTCTTCTTCAAGTCTTGATGCCTTGAACTCCCGGCATGGACTAGCTTTTTACTTGTTTTAGCTTTTAGAATACTCTTAGTTTAGTCATTTGATTATAGATGTTCTTGTGGTGATGACTTCCAGATTTTGGGGAATAATAGATGTTGAATTTTAATAGTTATTGAATTGGTTTTTATTAATGAGTTTAAGTAAGTCTTCCTCATTACTTTTTGTCGATATTATATTGAAATGTTAAGGGTTAGATTGGTTGGTTCGCTCACATAGGAGGGTAAATGTGGTGGTCCAGTCGCGGCTCGGTTTTGGGTAGTCACATGAGGTCACTATATTTTTCTATGTAACCTAAATATATGTGAATCCACTTCGATAGAGTGTATCTACAAAAATATACGTGTATTCTGAGCCCATTTACGTGATATAGTCTTATACTTGTATGAATTTTTATTGTGAACCATTCTATTTATTCTTTTGTTATCTAAACACATTGAACCTCAGTATTTCAATATAACTTGATATTGTGCGTGTTACACAAAAACTTATATGTTGACTAACCAAACAAATATTTTAATTCATGTAAGAATATTTCAATCGCGTAGAAAATGACTAGCATGAGACAAACAAATCTATTTTTCGTAGTTCATCTAGATATGTCTACTTTTGTTTGCAAAGGGCGTAACTTTTTCCATACTCTCATGAGCTTAGTTCCTCAATGATATCCACCCCTTCTCCCACGAGCTATGTTCAAGGGCATTACGAATTCACTGAAGATGCAAACCATATAGCGAGGTGGAAAGTTGAAATCAAGAAAGGATTCACTTTCATATATAATTGGAGTTGAAATCTGTGGCTCCTCGCCCTTTGTTGTTTACAGATTCCTTGCAGGCCAATAAAACTGAAAAATTTGAACAAACGCAGAAAAAGAAACGGGTCATCACTCGGAAAAGGGACCTTAACAGTAGCAAAGTGTAACATTTGAAGTGAGGATTAATCAATACTACATAACAAGACATAATTACAATTCTTCAATTAATGTGAAACTCTAATAACCCCGCACGTAGGACTGAATGTCTAAAGCATGGAACGTATCTTATGAAGTAAGAATTTAAGCAAGACTACATTATGAGATAAATTTTCATTTCATCAACCAAACGCAAAACTCTTAATGCACCACACACCTCGAATTTAGATTTTAGAACAGGGGGGAGTCCTAGCTTATGAAGTGATAATAACAAGGCGTTTCGTAAAACACAACTCCAATTTTATTAAATCTCAATAGCATATTCTTGCAAACACTCATTCAAATTTAGAAACAAAATCTAAGAGTCCATTTACATAAAAGTTAAATCTTATGATGCAATCTTTGTAGCTGCGAAAGAACCTAAACCCCCCAAATTTGAACGATATATCATGTCTGGAAAAAGAAAAGCAAAGCTCAAATAGCAATCAATAATAAACAGCCAAAAAAAGACACAAAAATTAAGCAAAGAACCACAACTTGAGATTTGAGATAAATAAATCACACCCAAAAATATGGAGCAGAGACATACATGGAAGAAACCAAAAGAGATGATAAAAGAAGCTGTGTAATCTGTCAATGGAGTTCCAACACCAGAATAACAGCCACCTGCAACTACTATAAAAATACTCCTGCCTAAAGCAGCCATGTCCACTATCACCTATGACAGAGATTATAGTGTTGCGGGTTATTTAGGGTTTAAGCATAAAGGTCAAATGGTTTGATATAGCTTTATATAGAAAGAGGTGTTAAAAAGGGCAGACCCAGCCCCTTTCGGACCAAGCCTCACGGGCCAAGGAATTTGAAGGGCTAGGGTGGATCGGCTCGTCATTTTGAAGGGTCTAAAAATGCTCGACTAGACCCAGCTCTAGAAGGGTCGAGGTTTTGGGCGAGCTAGCACTTCTTTTTTTTCTTGTTTTTATTTTCAAGTTTATAATTTTATAACATCAAGAAATTGAGAAGACTTTTCAAAATAAATTATGGAAAACATTCGTGTTGTTTCAACAATACTAGTAAAAAATCTAGTATAATTACCATGTATTTTGCATATCAAATACCCGACGAGAAAAGAGTGACAAGCAAGACGGGAGGGAGGTGAGGCCACAATATTTATCTATGTATCCTAGACACATGTGAATCTACTTTGATCGACTGTATCTAGAATAATGTACTGTATTGTGAGCCCTTCTATTTACGTTATATAGCCTTATACTTGTATGAATTTTTATTGTGAACCCTTCTATATATATATATGTTAAAATTTTGTTACAGTAAATAGTATTATTTATTTAGCGAAGATTTTAATAATATGGTTTGCACAAAATAATATTACATATTCTTTTGTGTATGTTCAATGTGGATCATAGTATATATCTCTTATTAACGCGAACATATGAAGATGGTCAATGAAACTTTTTATTGGTTAAATGAATATATTAATTTCAATTTACTAAGGTTCAATCATGTAATTCGCGGTATCTCAATAATATTACCTTATAGACGATATTTGTTGTATATTTTTCTTGTCATCTATCCAAATGTGTTTGCACATGTATTTTACGTTATAATGTTCAGTAGTCATATGAACATGTGAAAAGAACAACTACATTTTATTTTTTAGAACTATTTTTGTTTGTATATTGTTGAGAAAATACATGATTACTCCCTCAACCTTTGCCTGAAATCTCTGAAAAACACTTATTTTATACTAATGTCCTATTACCCCCTGAACTTATTTTATAAATTATTTTTTACCCCTTTTCGGCCTACGTGGCACTAGCTTGAAAAAAATGTCAACACACGCTGGACTCACAAGATAGTGCCACGTAGTTGTATTTGCAATAATTAGTAATAAGTAAGAAAATATATAATGTTATAACTAAAGAATTAATGTGTAATAGTTGTATTTCAAATAAATTTTATCAATAGTCGTAAGATTTTAATTTAGTGTAGGGACAAAATGAAAATGTTTATTCAATAATATTGAAAATAAGATGTATTTGGTAAAAGATGATTTTTAAACGATTCATATATATTTTCACATATTTTTCATATTTGTTGCGAAAGAACTCGGAATAATTAAAATAATATATTCTGAATTTAAAATATCTTGTTAACTTGATAATACATTTGTAACATATATATATATGCATGTATGAACTTTTCTTCCTCTAAAATTTTTTATTATTAGATCACCGGAGAAATAAAATGTATCCTCGCTTAATTCTTCTATTGTTGGCAGAACATTGAAGCATATCATCAAAGGGGAGTTATCACCACAACCATGCACTTAACAAGTTACAAAGGAACCACTATTAGCAACTGATTTAACTTTGATCTAATAAAATTATTACAGAAAAGGCAACACAAGGATGTCATACAACTAATGGCACAAGTAATACACTGATAAAATTGTATATTTTCTGTTTTGACCGAAAAGAAACATGTCTTTCCACTCACATTCAATAGTAATCAACATATACTAAGATAAAAGGCATCACTTACAACCTTATTTAAACTCACCCAATGAAAACAAATTGTAACACCACATAGCCAAAATAGACCAAAAATTAGCTTTTTCAAAAAAAATATGCAGGTGCAACCAAAAGTGGCATCGACGGTGCGAAGGACAGATGACGGTCTATCATGCACAACCGTTGATGGGATCAGAAACTCCTAAAAATTTAGCCGGGAAAAATTGGCTAAGTCTTAATCGACGGTCCGTAGTCAGACGATGGTCCGTAGTCCGTGACATTCGATCGAGACCCCCATTCACCCACTCCTTACATGAGCTACGAATGACCAACACACTCCCTAGGTTGACCTAAGGTCCGTAGGTGGAAAATTTGCAAGCAGTTAAGGGAAAATGCAGTTGGGTTAACTTCCTATGATAATAAATGTTAGCACAAAATGAATTAGGTGTCCCATTACCTACCCACAGATACATAATTGAATTATCTTTCCATAGCCACCCACCCTGCTAAAATCAACCTTCGAATAAAATGTTATGCCTATTTTAGTAAAGGCTTGTCGAACAGGCCCTGACGACGGACCCAACGACGGGGCGTCGGGCAGACGACGGACCGTCAGTCCTGGCCGTCGTTTGTCCCGAGAGCAACTTTCCCAGAGGTCTTTTTGACCTTTCCCACTCCGTTTAAACCCTAAATTACGTTTCTTTGACCCTAAATCATCATATTTTAGTTAGTTTAAGCCTGGAATCATGATTAAAACATATCCAAGTCAAATCATAAAATCAAAACCTAAACAATTAGAAGCAAGAGAGGATAAAAAGCTCAAGAATCCTAGTTCAAGAACACCACAAGTTCCAGAAATTCCATCCCCGAAAATTAAGTATTTTTCAATGGATTTAATCACCAGGCATGTGAGATTTCAATCGTGTGTTCCTTTCACCCATTGGGTCCCTAGTTTTAAGTCAGATTCTTGATTCTCTTATCATGATTAAACCTAGGGTTTCTAGAACTTTGGTAGAACTTCATGAATTTATTAAATATATATTCCAAATCAGATTATCATGTTATTACTCATATTATCGGATGAATTTCAGAACCTTAGCTTTGTATTTGTTTTGTTCTTGAATTACACATGCTATGTCAGATATTTCAGACACTTCAGATATACATGCCTCAGTTATAAATGCATTATTACTAGATTAATTATTGCATTCTCAGTTTGTATGTTCAATTTTGAGCTATCCAGTATTTACAGAAATTCAGACGTAATTAGTTAATTTACAAAATTGATTGGGAGTAGAATAATACCGGGTTGGACTAGGGTTTAGCGTACCCAATTGTACCAAAACTACTAGCCTAATAGGTTGTAAGTCCCATCTGCGGGCAATCAGTTTAGTGATCACGCCAGCATGCCTTTATACCTTTGTCAGGGTATATTGGGATTTCTCGATGGGGCGTATGCATAATACTCCACATTTAGTTCATGTAGTTCATGTAGTTTTATCATCGGTTATTAGTAGCTCCCATATATCAGTTAGACTCTTAGCATTGTCCATTTATCAGTGTATTCATTATTCATTTAAGAATGTTATAAATTTGTCATTGCATCCAATTATTTCAGAATTCAGTTTATTATGTAATATTATTATGTTTGCTTTTATGCTCTTTCAGTTATGTTTTATTTCAGCTTTACTCTATCCTGCATGCGCAGTACCTTTCAAGTACTGACGCACACGTGCGCTACATCTTCTCGTGATATAGGTTCAGGTTCTCAGCATCCAGATCAAACATAGATCGATTTTCGATATCAAGTTCAGAAGATTTAGTGGTGAGTCCTCATTTTCCGAGGACAACAGTCATGAGTGTCATTTTAGTCTTTAGTCATTTAGTTTTAGTTTTTGCTAGATTTAGCTGGGGGCTTTTCCCAGTATTTCTAGTCCAGTTTAGAGGCTATTTTCAGACATAGTTAGATTCAACTTAGTATTGAGTTAATAATTTCTTTGTATTAAACTTATTGTTTTCAAATATCTCAGTTATAGAATATGGGTATTCCCCATATTTTCAGATTTAATTATGATTTAGCTTCCGCAACAGTTTATATTCTTTAGTATGCTCATGATCATGCCAGCAGGGTTAGATTGGGATCACTTGTGGTCCTAGGTTCCGTGTCCGCGTCTCGGGGGTAGCTCGAGGCGTGACAAAAATTGTAATATCCCATATCTAAAACAAACCAGAAATCTCTAGATGTAACAGATGGTTACCATCCAAAGACCGTAGTTTGATCTATGGATTGTACTGTGCATCCATCGTTTGAGTCTTAATCTCCCCCTTAAAAAAAACTCAACCCAAAAAATTTAACTAAGTATCGAATGACATACGGACCTACGGTCTATAGTCTGTGTCCTTTCGATCGAGAACCCAATTACCCACTCTCTGACAAGATCCACGATTGACCAGTACGGTCCATAGATGGACCTACGGACCGTAGGTTAAAATTAGCAGACAGTTAAGGGAAAAATATTGTTGGGACAACTTCAAATTGTCATAACTCTTAGCTCAAAATGAATTTGGCGTCTTACGACCTTTCAAATGATAGATAACTGAATTATCTTTCCATAGCCACTAACCTTGCTAAATTCAGACCTCTAAGTCAAAAGTTATGACAATTTTAGTAAAGGTCTGTCGAATATACCCAACGATGGACCGTCGATTAAACGCTGGCCCGTCAGTCAAGGTCGTCATTTGATTTGACGGCAATAAAATCAAGGTCATTTGGTCTTTTTCTACTTCAGTTAACCCCTAAGATACGTAATTTTGACCCATCAGATTTTATTCCATTTAATCCTAGAAACATAACAAGAACTTACCTAAGTCAAAATCAGAAATCAAAACTTAGAAAATTAGAATCAAGAAAGGAGAAAAAATTCAAGAACCCTAGTTCACGAACGCAACAAGGTTCCAGCAGCTCCAACCACGAAGTCTAAATATTTCTGTATCGATTTCATCACCAGGTATTGTCACGACCCAAAACCGAGCCGCGACTGGCACCCACATTCACCCTCCTATGTGAGCGAACCAACCCATCTAAACCTTAACATTTTAATACAATATCATCAAAAGTAATGCGGAAGACTTAAACTCATTAATAAAAACAATTAAAAACTATTATTATTATCCCCAAAATCTGGAAGTCATCATCACAAGAACATCTACCTCAAATTGCTAAACTAAAACTGTCTAAGAAGTTAAAACAATAAAGCTAGTCCATGCCGGAAGTTCAGGCATCAAGACTTGAAGAAGAAGACCCAGTCCAAGCTAGACGCGTTAGCTCACCCTGAATTTCCGAAGGTAGTGAAGACTGGCTAGATCTACTGTTGAGTTGAAGTTGACGGAACGTTTGCTGCATTACACAAAAACAGAAGAAAACATAAAGTAGGGGGGTCAGTACAACCACACGTACTGAGTAGATATCATCGGCTAACTCGAAATAGGGAACAGTATATATCAATAACAATGTAAATCAACTACAATACTCAACATGTAGCAATAGCAATGTTTAATTCATCAATGAATACAACCGAGTTCACACATGAGGACTCAAGCCTCAATACCATACTCATTTGGGAATTTAGTTCATTAGATTGAGTATACTCATTATCTTTCAAGATTCATTATATTTCTTCCTCTTGTGTCGGTACGTGACACTCCGCTCCTCATATTCATTCTACCCTGGTGTCGGAACGTGACACTCCGATCCTCATATTCATTCTATCCTGGTACCGGAACGTGGCACCCGATCCCCTAATTCTATCCTGGTGTCGGAACGTGACACTCCGATCCTCATATTCATTCTATCCTGGTACCAGAACGTGGCACCCGATCCTCATATTCATTCTATCCTGGTACCGGAACGTGGCACCCGATCCTCATATTCATTCTATCCTGGTAACGGAACGTGGCACCCGATCCTCATATTCATCAAGCCTTCTTTTACACTAAGGCATCCTCATTCTCATTATATAATTTATCAAGCCTTCTTTCATACTAAGGCATCATCAATCTTATTATATAATATATATCAAGCGAATTAGGGTTCTTTCAAGATTTGGGATTCAATAGCTTCATCATGCTTTGTTAATTCATCACAATTTCATAATCAAAATCATGCAAGCATACAATTTAAGCACATAGCAGGGTTTACAATACTATCAACACATAATATTCACTATTAAGAGTTAACTACGAATATCGTAATATAAACCATAACCTACCTCCACCGAAGACTAGTGATCAAGCAAGAATTCCAAAGCTTCGATATCCTCTTCCCTTGTTCGACTCTCTCTCTCAATCTGTTCTTTCTCTTTTGTTTTCTTTATTCAACCCTCCTTCTTTTTAACCTAATAAAATATATATTAAGACTAAAAGAGAACAATAAAACCCACTAATTAACTTAAGGTTACCTCTTTTAACCCCCAAGTAATTAGACTTATAATATTAACCCTCAATCTTTATAATTAAGGAAAGAAATAGTCAAAACGACCCTTAAAACGTGTAGAGAAATCCTATTCTGACTGGGATCTGCGTGACCTGTGACGGGCCGTCGTGCCTGCGACGGTCCGTCACACCGGTCGTCGCAGCCTCCCCAAATTTCAGGTGAATTGTGACGGCCCGTCACCCCTGTGACGGTCCGTCCTGCACCTCCGTCATGACGGTCAGAAACTCGTTTCTTGTACCAAATTCTCTAAAGTTGAAGTGTTTTGCAACGGAAACTCACGACAGTTCGTCGTGGATGTGACGGCACGTCCTGCAGGTCCGTCACAATTTACAGAGAGTCGATTTTCAGTACCCAATTTCAGAATTCTAAGTATGCTGACACGCTGCACCCTCGACGGGCCGTCGTGCCTGTGACGGTCCGTCGCAGTGCCCGTAGTCTTGGCCAGTTTTTCCAGAATTAAAAATCTGCTGCTCGAAACGACTAAGCAGGTCGTTACAATAGATACCAATTTACCCATCATTCGTCCCCGAACGATCAAAGGAAGAAAAACAATGGCGAAAAGGAGTACCTGAATCTGTAAACAGATGTGGATATTTTTCTTGCATATCTGCCTCCTTCTCCCAAGTAGCTTCTTCAACCGGTCGATTCTTCCATTGAACTTTGATGGATGCAATCTCTCTCGACCTCAACTTGCAACTTCTCTATCTAATATAGCAACCGGTTCCTCTTCATAAGTCAAGTTCTCATCCCACAAAACTGAATCCCAACGGATGATGTAGTTTCCATCTCCATGGTATCTTTTCAACATGGACACATGGAATCCGGATGCACTCCGGATAGCCCTGGGGGCAAGGCTAATTATACGCCACCTCCCCTATTCTCTTAAGCACTTCAAATGGTCCAATGTACCTTGGACTTACTTACCCTCTTTTTCCGAACCGCATCACCCCTTTCATGGGTGAAACCTTCAACAAGACTTGTTCACCTTCCATGAACTCCAAGTCTCTAACCTTCCAGTCTGCATACTCCTTTTGTCTACTTTGCGCCGCCAGAAGCTTTTTCTTGAATAGCTTTCACCTTCTCCATAGAATCTCTCAACAGATCAGTCCCCCAAGGTCTAACTTCAAAGGCATCAACGACAACCGATGGGAGATCTACACTCCTCCCATACAATGCTTCAAATGGAGCCATATCAATACTGGAGTGATGCTATTATTGTATGAAAACTCCGCCAAAGGTAAAAAGCTATCCCAATGGCCACCAAACTCTATCACACATGCATGAAGCATATCCTCCAACACTTGAATAGTTCGCTCAGACTGACCATCAGTTTGGGGGTGAAACGCAGTACTAAGGTCCAACCTAGTACCTAATTCAGCATGTAATGTCCTCCAAAACATAGAAGTAAACTGCGTACCTCTATCTGATATGATGGAGAGTGGAACTCCATGCAACCGAACGATCTCTGAGATGTAGATCTTGGCTAACTTCTCTGCATTGTAGGTCACCTTGACAGGAATGAAGTGAGCAGACTTAGTTAACCTATCAACAATCACCCAAATCGAGTCATACTTACCCAATGTCTTGGAAGACCAACCACGAAGTCCATCGCGATTCTCTCCCACTTCCATTCAGGAATAGGCATTCTCTGAAGTGTTCCTCCGGGCCTCTGGTGTTCATACTTTACTTGTTGACAATTTGGACATTTGGCAACAAACTCAACAATATCACGCTTCATTCTACTCCCACCAGAAGTGTTGCTTTAGGTCGCGATACATCTTGGTTGCACCAGGATGTATAGAATATCCGGAACTATGAGCCTCTGTCAGAATAGTGGTGATCAAATCATCGATGCGGGGTACACATACCCTTCCCTTAATCCTCAAACACCTTCCTCATCATTATTGCCTCTTTAGCCTCTCCTTGCAACACTTTATCTCGGATTCGACTTAGCTTCTCATCATCAAACTGTTTCCCCCTAATCTGATCAAGAAAAGAAGATTTTCTACACAAGCTAACAATCCTCCTCTCAATCTCTTCTTCTATTTATTTCCACCTCATAAGGTCATTAGCCAGAATCTGCACCTCTCTAGCCAATGGGCGTCTAGAAGCTTGCAAATGAGCTAGACTTCCCATGCTTCCGGCCTTTCTACTCAAAGCATCTGCCACAACATTTGCTTTTCTCGGATGATACAAGATAGTGATGTCGTAGTCCTTCAGTAGTTCCATCCATCTCCTCTGTCTCAAGTTCAAGTCTTTCTGAGTGAATACATACTGTAGGCTACGATGATCCGTGTAGACTTCACGCTTAACCCCATACAAGTAATGTCTCCATTGCTTTAGTGCAAATACTACCGCGGCCAACTCCAAATCATGGGTCGGATAGTTACGTTCATGCACCTTTAATTGCCTCGAAGCATAAGCACAAACATTCTTCTCTTGCATTAGCACTGCACCCAACCCAGAATAGGATGCATCACAATAAACAATGAAGTTTTTACCCTCTACTGGCAAGGTAAGAATAGGTGCGGTAGTCAACAAAGTCTTGAGTTTCTGAAAGCTTTCCTCGCCACTCATCCGACCATACAAATGGAACATTCTGCTTAGTCAAGTTCGTCAATTGGGAAGCAATAGAAGAGAATCCCTTGACAAATCGGCGGTGGTAGTAGCTAGCTAAACCCACGAAACTCCTTATTTCTGACACGTTGTAGGTCTTACCCAATTCTTCACTGTCTCAATCTTAGATGGATCCACCATCACTCCATCCTTAGAAAACCACGTGCCCCAAGAAGGACACTGAATCTAGCCAAAAAACTCACACTTGGAGAATTTCGCGTAAAGCTTTTCTTCCTCAACAACTCTAACACCATTCTCAAATGCTCCTCATGTTCCTTCTTACTTTTAGAGTATACCAATATATCATCTATAAATACGATCACAAAGAGGTCCAAATATGGCTTAAAAATCCCATTCATCAAGCTCATGAAAGCAGCAGAGGCATTCGTAAGACCAAAAGACATTACCACAAATTCATAATGACTATACCTAGTTCGAAAAGCAGTCTTTGGCACATCCGTTACGCATATTTTCAATTGGTGATAACCGGACCTCAAGTCTATTTTTGAGAAGACACAAGCACCTTGTAACTGATCGAACAAGTCATCAATGCGAGGAATGGGGTACTTGTTCTTAATAGTTACTTTGTTCAACTGTCGGTAATCTATGCACATTCGAAACTCCCATCCTTCTTCTTTACAAAAAAGACCGGAGCACCCCAAGGAGATGCACTTGGTCTAATGAAGCCTTTGCTCATAAACTCTTGAAGTTGTGCCTTTAACTCTCTTAACTCTGCGGGAGCCATTCTATAAGGGGGTATAGAAATGGGGCGAGTACCCGGTTCAAGATTGATACAGAAGTCAATATCCCTATCTGGTGGCATACCAGGAAGATCTGCAGGGAACACATCCAAAAACTCACAGACTACCGAAACTGACTCAATCGAAGGTACTTGAGTAGTGTCATCCTTGAGATGTGCCAAGAAAGCTAAACACCCTTTACTCACCATTTTCTTAGCACGAAGAATGGAGATAATACGCACCGGATTGGGAGTGTAGTCGCCCTCCCACACTAACGGATCTGCCCCAGGCTTGGCTAACGTCACCGTTTTAGCATTACAATCCAAAATTGCAAAGTTTGGAGAAAGCCAAGTCATACCCAGAATTACATCAAAGTCACCCATTTCTAAGATGACCAAATCTACATAAGTGTTGCTCCCCACAAAATTCACCAAACAAGACCTATATACCTTTTCAACTATCACAGACTCACCCACCGGAGTAGAAACACAAATAGGCATGTCAAGTAATTCACAATGTAAATTTAGGCCGTTAGTAAATGAGGAAGATACATATGAAAACGTGGAGCCAGGGTCAAATAATACAGATGCCATGCAATTACAAACCAAAAGATTACCTGTGATAACAGCATCAGACGCCTCCGCTTCAGACCTCCCAGGGAAAGCGTAACAATGGGCCCCATTATTTGTCTGTCCGTTGCCCCTACCATGTTGCGTAGTAGTGGCTCCAGTTTGCCCTTCACCTCTGCCGTTTTGGTGACCACCATTACCTCGGCCACCGCGCCCTCCAGAATAGCGACCTCTACCATTACCACCCCTACCTCTAGCTAGTGGGGTTCTGTAACTCTGGTTTGGACAATGCCTCTTAATGTGTCCAATCTCTCCACATCCATAACATTCTCTAGGTTCACGCATCGGCCTCTCAGAGAAGTGTTGACCGTTCTGAGGTGGACCCCCAACTACAGTCTGTAGTGAAGACTGAATTGGTCGAACTGAGTGACCACCGGAGCTCTGTCCTCTAGAGTAAGAACTATTAAACTCACCTCCCCTTCGAAACCTCTTTGATGTCGATGTCGTGGTGAAGTCATCTGGTTTCACTCCTTCCACCTCTATCACAAAGTCTACCACCTCTTGGAAGGATGTTGCCGTAGCCGCTACCTGTAAGGCTGAAATCCGCAACTCTGACCTCAACCCCTTCACGAAACGGCGGATCCGTTCTTGTGGACTGAAACAAAGTTGGGTGGCATATCTGGATAGTGCACGAAATTTAGCCTCATACGCGTTAACTGTCATCCTCCCTTGCTCTAGACTCAAGAATTCGTCCCTTTTTCTATCTCTCAAAGTCCTTGGAATATACTTCTCCATAAACAGGGTAGAGAATGATTCCCCGTCATGGTGGTGCCTCTGTTGGTTGACACTCAACATGTGATCGCCACCACATTTTGGCGTTCCCTTGAAATTGATAGCTTACGAACTCAACGCCAAACCGTTCTACTATCCCCATCTTGTGTAGTAGCTCATGACAATCAACCAGAAAATCATAAGCATCTTCAGATTCTGCACCCTTGAAGACTGGAGGTTTCAATTTCAAGAACTTACTGAAAAGTTCATGCTGATCGTTTGTCATAATAGGCCCAGTAGTCAGTCGTGGAAATTTGCCTATTCCCCATGATGCATCCATGCGGGAGCCATAGTAGCCGCATGTCGTATCTCTGAAACCGGAGGTGTTGGTGCAGAAACCACTGGAGGAGCCTGACCCTGATCGGATAACCCGCTAAGATAAGCAAGTACCTGGTTGATCATCTCTGGGGTAGGTTGGGGTGGCAATTCCTCATTTTGCACTTGTTCAGTTTCCCCTTCCTCACCCTCTCTTACAACCTCCTCAGTCGGTGGAGGAGTCACCGCCCTAGTATCAGATGGGCTAGGGGCTCGTCCTCTTCCTCTAGAGGACGTCCCCCCACGACCTCTTCCACGGCCTCTTGCCGCTGTTCTTCCTCGAGCCACAGCCCCAGTGGCTGGCTCAGTCGTTTCTTGTCTTTCCGTTGTTGCTGCTGGTGCGGTCGTTGCTCTAGTTCTAACCATCTGCGAAATAGAGTGAAGATGGTCAGATACCAATTTGTATCACCTAGATACCAATTGGACTCAAGTAGTAGCATGAAAGAAAGAATGAAAGAATGGAACTTTCCTAAAGTCTTATAGTCTCTCAAAGAAAAGTAAAGGCGTCCCCCTACCGTTCCTTAAGACTCTACTAGACCTGTTCTTGTGTGATGAGACCAATGAACCTAATGCTCTGATACCAAGTTTGTCACGACCCAAAACCGAGCCGTGACTGGCACCCACATTCACCCTCCTATGTGAGCGAACCAACCCATCTAAACCTTAACATTTTAATACAATATCATCAAAAGTAATGCGGAAGACTTAAACTCATTAATAAAAACAATTCAAAACTATTATTATTATCCCCAAAATCTGGAAGTCATCATCACAAGAACATCTATCTCAAATTGCTAAACTAAAACTGTCTAAGAAGTTAAAACAATAAAAGCTAGTCCATGCCGGAAGTTCAAGGCATCAAGACTTGAAGAAGAAGACCCAGCCAAGCTAGACGCGTTAGCTCACCCTTAATTTCCGAAGGTAGTGAAGACTGGCTAGATCTACTGTTGAGTTGAAGTTGACGGAACGTTTGCTGCATTACACAAATAACAAGAAGAAAACATAAAGTAGGGGGGTCAGTACAACCACACGTACTGAGTAGATATCATTGGCTAACTCGAAATAGGGAACAGTATATATCAATAACAATGTAAATCAACTACAATACTCAACATGTAGCAATAGCATGTTTAATTCATCAATGAAT
>JAKWIY010001659.1:0-17000 GCA_027704805.1 Solanum corneliomulleri | reverse complement strand
TTGCTTACCTTAGCGGGTTATCTGATCAGGGTCAGGCACCTCCAGTGGTTTCTGCACCAACACCTCCGGTTTCAGAGGTACGATATGCCGCTGCTGGGGCTCCCCGCATGGATGCCTCATTGGAGATAGGCACATTTCCACGTCTGACTACTGGGCCTATAATGACAAATGATCAGCATGAACTTTTCAGTAAGTTCTTGAAATTGAAACCTCCAGTTTTAAGGGTGCAGAATCAGAGGATGCCTACGATTTTCTGGTTGATTGTCATGAGCTACTACACAAGATGGTATAGTAGAGCGGTTTGGTGTTGAGTTCGTGAGCTATCAGTTTCAAGGAAACGCCAAAATGTGGTGGCGGTCACATGTCGAGTGTCAACCAACAGAGGCCACCACCTATGACTTGGGAATCATCTCTAGCTTGTTTATGGAGAAGTATATCCCAAGGACTTTGAGAGATAGAAAAAGGGATGAGTTCTTGAGTCTGAGCAAGGTAGGATGACGGTTAATGCATATGAGGCTAAATGCGCGCATTATCCAGGTATGCCACCCAACTTTGTTTCAGTCCACAGAAATGATTCGCCATTTTGTGAAGGGGTTGAGGTCAGATTGCGGATTTCAGCCTTACAGGTAGCGGCTACGGCAAAATCCTTCCAAGAGGTGTGTATAGACTTTGTGATAGAGGTGGAAGGAGTGAAGCCATATGACTTCACCACGACATCGACATCAAAAAGGTTTCGAAAGGGAGATGAGTTCAATGGTTCTTACTCTAGAGGACAGAGTTCCGGAGGTTACTCAGTTCGACCAATTCAGTCTTCACTACAGACTGTAGTTGGGGGTCCACTCAGAACGGTCAACACTTCTCCGAGAGAGACCTATGCCCGACTGTAGAGAATGATGGATGTGGGGAGATGGGAGATTGGACATATTAGGAGAATTGTCCAAAACAGAGTTACAGACCCCCAATAGCTAGAGGTAGAGGTGTCATGGTCATAGTAGAGGCGTTTTTCTGGAGGACGTGGTGGTCGAGGTAATGGTGGTCACCAAAACGGCAGAGGTGATTGGCAAACTGGAGCCACTACTACACAACATGGTAGGGAAAACGGACAGACAAATAGGGCCCATTGTTACGCTTTCCTGGGAGATCTGAAGCGGAGGAGGACATCAGATGCTGTCATCACAGGTAATCTTTTGGTTTGTGATTGCATGGATTCTGTATTGTTGATCCCGGATCCACATTTTCTTATGTGTCTTCTTCATTTGCTAATGGTCTAAATTTACATTGTGAAGTACTTGACATGCCTATTCGTGGTTCTACTCCGGTGGGTGAGCCTGTGATAGTTGAAAAGGTATATAGGTCTTGTTTGGTGAACTTTGTGGGGAGCAACACTTATGTAGATTTGGTTATTTAGAAATGGGTGACTTTGATGTAATTCTGGGTATGACTTGGCTTTCTCCGAATTTTGCGATATTGGATTGTAATGCTAAAACTGTGACTTTAGCCAAGCCTGGGACAGCTCAGTTAGTGTGGGAGGGCGACTACACTTCCACTCCGGTTCGTATCATCTCCTTTCTTCGTGCTAAGAGAATGGTTAGTAAGGGGTGTTTAGATTTCTTGGCACATCTCAAGGATGACACTACTCAAGTACCTCCAATTGAGTCAGTTTCGGTAGTCCGTGAATTTCTTGATGTGTTCCCTGCAGATCTTCCGGGTATGCCACCAGATAGGGATATTGACTTATGTATTGATCTTGAACCGGGTACTCGCCCCATTTCTATACCCCCTTATAGAATGACTCCCGCGGAGTTAAGAGAGTTAAAGGCCCAACTTCAAGAGTTGTTGAGCAAAGGCTTCATTCGACCAAGTGCATCTCCTTGGGGTGCTCCGGCGTTATTTGTGAAGAAGAAGGATGGGAGCTTCGGATGTGCATAGACTACAGACAACTGAAACAAGGTAACTATTAAGAACAAGTACCCCATTCCTCGCATTGATCACTTGTTCGATCAGTTACAAGGTGCTTGTGTCTTCTCTAAAATTGACTTGAGATCCGGTTACCATCAATTGAAAATACGGGCAGCGGATGTGCCAAAGACTGCTTTTCGAACTAGGTATGGGCATTATGAATTTGTGGTAATGTCTTTTGGTCTTACGAATGCCCCTGCTGCTTTCATGAGCTTGATGAACGGTATTTTTAAGCCATATCTGGATCTCTTTGTGATCGTGTTTATTGATGATATACTGATATACTCCAAGAGTAAGAAGGAACATGAGGAGAATTTGAAAATGGTGTTAGAGTTGTTGAGGAAGAAAAAGCTTTATGCCAAATTCTCCAAGTGTGAGTTTTGGCTAGATTCAGTGTCCTTCTTGGGGCACGTGGTTTCTAAGGATGGAGTGATGGTGGATCCATCTAAGATTGAGACGGTGAAGGATTGGGTAAGACCTACTAATGTGTCAGAAATAAGGAGTTTTGTTGGGTTAGCTAGCTACTACCGCCGATTCGTCAAGGGATTCTCTTCTGTTGCTTCCCAATTGACGAACTTGACTAAGCAGAATGTTCCATTTGTATGGTCAGAGGAATGTGAGGAAAGCTTTCAGAAGCTTAAGACTTTGTTGACTACCGCACCAATTCTTACCTTGCCAATAGAGGGTAAGAACTTCATTGTTTATTGTGATGCATCCTATTTGGGTTTTGGGCAGTGCTAATGCAGAGAAGAATGTGATGGCTTTGCTTCGAGGCAATTAAAGGTGCATGAACGTAACTATCCGACTCATGATTTGGAGTTGGCCGCGGAGTATTGCACTAAAGCAATGGAGACACTATTTGTATGGGGTTAAGTGTGAGGTCTATACGGATCATCGTAGCCTACAGTATGTCTTTACTCAGAAAGATTTGAACTTGAGACAGAGGAGATGGATGGAACTACTGAAGGACTACGACATCACTATCTTGTATCATCCGGGAAAAGCAAATGTTATGGCGGATGCTTTAAGTAGAAAGGCCGGAAGCATGGGAAGTCTATCTCATTTGCAAGTTTCTAGACGCCCATTTGCTAGAGAGGTTCAAAATCTGTCTAATGACCTTATGAGGTTAGAAATAAATGAGAAGGGAGGATTTTTGGCTTGTGTGGAGGCGAGATCTTCCTTCCTTGACCAGATTAAAGGGAAACAGTTTGATGATGAGAAACTAAGGCAAATTCGGGATATGGTGTTGCGAGGAGAGGCTAAAGAGGCAAAAATTGATGAGAAAGGTGTTTTGAGGATTAAAGGAAGGGTATGTGTGCCCCGTGTTGATGACTTGATCCACACTATTCTTACAGAGGCTCATAGTTCCGGATATTCTATACATCCTGGTGCAACCAAGATGTATCGTGAGCTAAAGCAACACTTCTGGTGGAGTAGAATGAAGCGAGATATTGTTGAGTTTGTTGCCAAATATCCAAATTTTCAACAAGTAAAGTATGAACACCAGAGGCCCGGAGGAACACTTCAAAGGATGCCCATTCCTGAATGGAAGTGGGAGAGAATTGCAATGGACTTCGTGGTTGGTCTTCCAAACCATGAGTAAGTTTGATTCCATTTGGGTGATTGTTGATAGGTTAACTAAGTCTGCTCATTTCATTCCGGTCAAAGTGACCTACAATGCAGAGAAGCTAGCCAAAATACATCTCAGATTGTTTGGTGCATGGGGTTCCACTCTCCATCATATCAGATAGAGGTACGCAGTTTACTCTAAGTTTTGGAGAACATTGCATGATGAATTAGGTACTAGATTGGACCTTAGTACTGCATTTCATCCTCAGACCGATGGTCAGTCTGAGCGAACGATTCAAGTGTTGGATGATATGCTCCGTGCATGTGTAATAGAATTTTGTGGCCATTGGGATAACTTCTTACCCTTGGCAGAGTTTTCATACAACAATAGCTATCACTCCAGTATTGACATGGCTCCATTTGAAGCATTGTATGGGAGGAGATGTAGATCTCTCATTGGTTGGTTTGATGCATTCGAGGTCAGACCTTGGGGTACTGATTTGTTGAGGGATTCCATGGATAAGGTGAAAGCTATTCAAGAAAAGCTTTTAGCGGCTCAAAGTAGACAAAAGGAATATGCGGATCGAAAAGTTAGAGACTTGGAGTTCATGGAGGGTGAACAGTCTCGTTGAAGGTTTCACCCATGAAAGGGGTGATGCGGTTTGGAAAAAGGGGTAAGCTAAGTCCAAGGTATATTGGACCATTTGAAGTGCTTAAGCGATAGGGGAGGTGGCTTATGAATTAGCCTTGCCTCCAGGGCTGTCCGAGTGCATGCGGTATTTCATGTTGTCCCATGTTGAAAAGATACCATGGAGATGGAAACTACATCATCCGTGGGATTCAGTTTTGTTTGATGAGAATTTGACTTATGAGGAGGAACCGGTTGCTATTTTAGATAGAGAGGTTCGCAAGTTGAGGTCGAGAGAAATTGCATCCATCAAGGTTCAATGGAAGAATCGACCGGTTGAAGAAGCTACTTGGAAGAAGGAGGCAGATATGCAAGAAAAATACCCACATCTGTTTACAGATTCAGGTACTTCTTTCCGCCCTTGTTTTCCTTCTTTTGATCGTTCGAGGACGAACGATGGGTAAATTGGTATCTATTGTAACGACCTGTTTAGTCGTTTTGAGCAGCAAATTTTATTTCTGGAAAAACTGGCTGAGACGACGGACACCACGACGGACCGTCGTGGGCACGACGGATCGTCGAGGATGTCTCGTCCCAGAACACTTAGAATTCTGAAAATTGTGCACAAAAATCGACTCTCTGTAAATTGCGACGGACCTGCAGGACGGACCGTCACATCTACGACGAACCGTCGTGAGCTCCCGTTGCAAAACACTTCAACTCTTGAGAATTTGGTACAGGGAACGAGTCGTTGAACGTCATGAGTGGGTCGGATTTCTGTTAAAGTTTTTAAAGGGGCGTTTTGGACTATTCATGCTTATAATTAGAAAGTTAGTGGATTAATGTTAATAATTCAATTACTTGTCGGTTAAAGGAGATAACCTTGAAATAATTAGTGGGTTATATTTATCATCTTTTATACTTAATTATATGACAATTAGGGTAAAAGAAAAAGGGTTTGAATAAGAAAAATAGAAAGAACAAAGAGAGGGAGAAACGAACGAGAAAAAGGGAGAACGAAGAGGAAAACAAAAGGCTTGGGAAGTAGCTTGTTTGATCGCGATTCTTCGGTAGAGGTAGGTTATGGTTTATGCTATTTGTAGTAAACTCTTAAAAGCGAATGATATGTGTTGGGTAGTATTATAAAATCTTCTATATGCTTAATTGTGTGCTTACATGATGTGATTATGTAACTGTGATGAATTAGCATGATGAGGCTATTGAATCTTGAATCCTAAATTTACTTTGTTAATGATGATGCCTTGGTATAAAAGAAGGCTTGATGAACTAAAGTAATGAGATTGATGATGCCTTGATATAAAAGAAGGCTTGATGAACTAAAGTAATGAGATTAGAGGATCGGGTGTCACGTTCCGACACCAGCATAGTATATGGATTGGAGTGTCACGTTCCGACGCCAGGATAGTATATGGATCGGGTGTCACGTTCCGGCACCAGGATAGTATATGGATTGGAGTGTCACGTTCCGACACAAGGATAGTATATGGATCGGGTGTCACGTTCCGACACCAGGATAGTATATGGATCGGAGTGTCACGTTTCGAAACCAGGATAGTAGTAGTGGAGTGGAGTGTCACATACCGACACAAGAGGAATAAAGATAATGAATCTTGAATTATGATAATATACTAAATTGTAAAGAACTAATTCCCAAATGAGTATGATGGGGAGGCTTGAGTCCTCATTGATGTGCTTGGTGTTGTGACCAAGGGTTATGGTAATTGTTAATGTCGCCTGTTAAGAATATTAGATGATTTTATGTTATTATCTGATCTATACTGTTTTCTATTTTGAGTTGGTCGATGATACCTACTCAGTAATTGTGCCTTGTACTGACCCCTACTTGTATTTGTTTTTCTTTGTTAATTGTGGAGTGCAGCAAACGTACCGTCGTCTTCAACTCAACCGCAACTCTATCCAGTCTTCATCACGCCAGATTTCAGGGTGAGCTATTGCTTCTAGCTTGGACTGGATCTTCCTCTTCATGTCTTGATGCCTTGAAATTCCGACATGGACTAGCTTTTTATTGATTTTAGCTTCTTAGATACTCTTAGATTTAGTAATTTGAGGATAGATGTTCTTGTGGTGATGACTTCAAGATTTTGGGGATAATGATTGATAAATTTTAGAAGTTATTTAATTGATTTCGTTAATGAGTTTTAAGTCTTCCGCATTGTATTTTGTTCATTATGGTTAAAATGTTGGGGTTTAGATTGGTTGGTTCGCTCACATAGTAGGATAAGTGTAACGACCTGTTTAGTCGTTTTGAGCAGCAGATTTTATTTCTGGAAAAACTGGCTGAGACGACGGACCTTCGTGGGCACGACGGATCGTTGAGAATGTCTCGTCCCAGAACACTTAGAATTCTGAAAATTGTGCACAAAAATCGACTCTCTGTAAATTGTGACGGACCTGCAGGACGGACCGTCACATCTACGACGAACCGTCGTGAGCTCCCGTTGCAAAACACTTCAACTCTTGAGAATTTGGTACGGGGAACGAGTCTCTGAACGTCATGACGGAAGTGCAGGACGGACCGTCACATGTGTGACGGACCGTCACAGAATCCTTAGTGAAAAAATAGAACTCTAAGATGTTGCGACGACCTGCATGACGGACCGTCTTAGGCACGACAGGCCGTCACACGTTGCGTAATCCCAGTCAGAATCGGATTTCTTTACACGTTTTAAGGGACGTTTTGGACTATTCTTTCCTTAATTAAAAGGTTAGAGGGTTAATATCAATAAGTCTAATTACTTGGGGGTTAAAAGAGGTTACCATAAGTTAATTAGTGGGGTATTATTGCCATCTTTTACACTTAATTATATGTTAATTAGGGTAAAAGAAAGAGGGTATGAATAAAGAAAATAGAAAGAACAAAGAGAAAGAGAGAAATCGATCGAGAGGGAGGAGAAAACAGAAGCTTGGGAATTTGCTTGTTGATGACTAGTCTTCGGTGGAGGTAGGTTATGGTTTTTACGATATTCGTAGTGAACTCTTAATAGTGAATGATATGTATTGATTGATTGTAATCCCTGCTATATGCTTATTGTATGCTTGCATGAATATGATTATGTGATTTTGATAAAACAAGCATGATGAAAACTATTGAATCCCAAATCTTGAAAGAAACTTTAATCTACGTTATTAATAATGATGCCTTGGTATAAAAGAAGGCTTGATGAATTAAAGTAATGGGATTGATGATGCCTTGGTATAGAGAAGGCTTGATGAACGGATAGAATGAGATTAGTGGATCGGAGTGTCACGTTCCGACACATAGTATTAGTAGATCGGAGTGTCGCGTTCCGACACATAGTATTAGTGGATCGGAGTGTCACGTTCCGACACATAGTATTAGTGGGACGGGTGTCACGAACCGACACGTAAAATTAGGGGATCAGAATTTCACATACCGACACATATAGGGGATCGGAGTGTCACGTACTGACACATATAGGGGATCGGAGTGTCACGTACCGACACATATAGGGGATTGGAGTGTCACGTTCCGACACATAGTATTAGTGGGACGGGTGTCACGAACCCACACGTAGAATTAGGGGATCGGAGTGTCACGTACCGACACAAGAGGAAGAAAGATAATGGATCTTGAAAGATGATAATATACTCAACATAATGAACTTAATTCCCAAATGAATATGGTATTGAGGCTTGAGACCTCATGGATGAACTTGGTGGTATTTATTGATGACTTAATATTTGTTGTTGCTACATGTTGAGTATTGTAGTTGATTTACATTATTATTGATATGTACTGTTTTCTATTTTGAGTTGGCCGATGATATCTACTCAGTACTTGTGGTTGTACTGACCCCCTACTTTTATGTTTTCTTCTTTGTTATTTGTAGAGTGCAGCAAACGTTCCGTCAACTTCAACTCAGCAGTAAATCAAGCCAGTCTTCGTCACACCGGATCTTCAGGGTGAGCTAATGCTTCTAGCTTGGACTGGGTCTTCTTCTTCAAGTCTTGATGCCTTGAATTTCCGGCATGGACTAGCTTTCTATTTGTTTTGTTTTTCTTAGATACTCTTAGTTTAGTAATTTGAGGATAGATGTTCTTGTGATGATGACTTCCAGATTTTGGGGATAATAATAATAGTTTTGAATTGTTTGTATTAATGAGTTAAGTCTTCCGCATTATTTTCTGTTGATATACATTGAAATGTTAAGGGTTAGATTGGTTGGTCCGCTCACATAGGAGGGTAAATGTGGGTGCCAGTCGCGTCCCCGATTTGGGTCGTGACAATAAGTGTGGGAGTCACTCGCGGCTCGTTTTGGGTCGTGACATTTTTACTTTTGTCTTATGTTTTTCCCATCCTTGTAATGGATCTTCGTTATATAGTTGTTCTAGTTGTTCATTTATTATTTTAACTCTGTCTATTGGAAATATTATAATTTCTAATTGTGATATTTATTTTTTATTTATATTTTCTATTTCTTGGTTTATTTTTTCACTTCCTTTTATCCATTCCATAGGTTTTCGTTTTTTATTATTTACTCTTTTTTCTCCTACCTTGTTTCCGCATGGTGTAGTAAACCACCAATGTGTTTTTGTTATTATATGTGGATAAAATCTATCTAAAAATGGCATTCCTAATAACATATCTTTTGTTGTAAATTCAAAATTGTACATTTCTTCTATTGTTAATATTTTATCCATATTTGTATTTTTATATTCTTTGCTTTATATTCAATCATACTTCGTTCATTATTAAATCATGTTACTACAATAGGTGTTTTTAATTTTTCCCATATATCTTCTAGTAACAATTATATTTACATATATTCGCTTCTGCTCCTGTATCTATCATAGGGGTATAATATCTGTTGTGATATCCTTCTACAATTATTTTTTCAAGTATAAATATTTTCATTAATCATTTTGTTATTTTTATAATTATTTTCTTATTTTGACAAGTTATTGTTAATTGTTCATTTTCTATATTGTACGGTTTAAATTTTTCTAACCATTTTATACCTAATGTAATATTTTGGTTTCCTTGGTATATTTTAAATGGTATTGCTAAGGGTATTCCTCCTATAATTATTTCTTTTTCTGTCGTTTCTTCATTTGTGTTTACTATCTCACTAGGTAATCCACGACATATGTGTCCTGTTTTTATAATTTCTTCTTCTAATACTAATTCTCTTGTTATGTAATTTTCTTCTTGTCCTGTATTTATTAAAATTTTATATTTTCTTTGATCTATTATTCATGTTATAAAATAATGGTATGGCGTTATATCTTCTATTAAATTTTTTGGAATTTGATAGTTTCTTTTAGATGTGCTCATTCTTGATGAGGTAGTTCTTGTTATCGTATTTGGTACATTTGAAGTACTTAATCTTTGTTTTACAATTTCTAAATCTTCTTCTATGTCAATTTCTTTATGCTATAGTCATTATTATCTATTACATTTATTATTTTTTCGAAAGGATTTTCTATTTTTATTTTATCAATTTTATTTCTTGCTGTTACTTTATGTTTTGTTGTTAATATTTATAGGTTTTTACATCTTGCTGTAAAAATTTTGCTGTCTGGTGCTAATTTTATTCCAGACATTTTCCAATATAAAACTAGTGATTTATCTATGTTTCTATCTGTTATTGCTACTCAGTAATTGGCACTAATTATAAACTTAAATTTTTGATATATTAAGTTTCCTTTAACTGCACTTATTACTCTTTTTTCTATAGGGTGTATGATTCTATCATATGCTAAATATATTTCAATAGGTGTATCTATTCCTTCTCTAAAACAAGCTTTTATTAATATTTCTGTTCCTCCTAAATGTACATATCTTATAGGTGTTTTGGCTTTTATTTCTTGTATTTCTTTGTTTATTATTCTCTTATTTAGTATAGGTATCTGTGCTTTTTCCGCTTGCATATTTACAATCTATAATATGTTCTTTTTGACTAACTACATAATATTCTTTTTTTTGTCTTTTAAACCAATTTCTTAAAGTAGGTATTTCAAGTACTTTTTCAACGCTTAAGTCTAATTCTTTTCCTTTTATTTGTTCAAAAATTGTATTATCAAATATAATTTTTTGGTCCGATAATTATTCATCTTGACAATCTTCTTTGGATATTACTTTTATATCCTCTTCAGACATTAGATTTCTTCATTTATTTCATCATTAACTAGGTCAATATTTTCTTCTTCATTTTCTTTTTCTATATCTGATACTTCATATATACTATCATTTTCCTTAGTTCATAGTCAATATATTCTATTTGCATATATTTTTCATTATCTATAATACTTTCCTGCATTTGTTTTGTTTTTTTTTTTGGGTCTTTTGGTAACTTACAATCTCTATCTATGTGTCCTAGTTCCGCAATTATAACATGTACATTGAGATATTTTTCTTTTTGGTCTATATGGTCTCTTCATTTTATAATTTTTTACATAATATCTTTGTCTTGGTTTTTTGTATTTATACATAGTTTTAGTTTTTCTATAATTTTTATGTTGCCTAGGTTTTTTTTTTTATAATTTTTATTTGTACATCCAAACTGTGGTTCTATTTTATTTTTACAACAGGCTAAATTCATATTTAGTACTTTTTCCATTTTTAATTTTTCTTTTTGGTTTTCACATAGTTGTATAAACCATTGATGTAAAAATTTTATTCTAGCTCCTAAAGTATCTACTAATCCTTCATCATTCCAATCTTTTATTACTTTTGTACTAAATGGTTTCTGGTAATTTTGTGAAATATTGTTGTCTTATTTCATTTGCTTCATTTAAATTGTATTTTGATTTATAATAATATTCTTTAAATGCACAACTATATTCTTCTATATAGCACATTTTACATATAGCTAATTTTGTCATAAGTTGTCTATTTATTATTTTTTCTCTGTTTTGTTCTCTTATATCTGTGGTTATGCCTCCAAATTCATTTCTTATTGCTGATTCATATTTATCTAATATATCTATATTTGTTGCTAATGGAGATACATCCATTTTCTTGTCACTTCTAAGTACTTCTAAACTTTCTGAGGGTAGATTTTCTATCCATAATCTTGTTGTTCCTACAAATGTTTTTTCTATATACCTTGGTGTTTTTGTTGTTTTTATTTTGTTATCTATTAATTGTTTAGACATATTTCCTATCCATAATAATATTGCTTTATTTACATCTTTGACACAATCTAGGTCTAAGAAATTATATTGTTCGGTTACTGGTTTTGGTGTCCAATTTTTATTTAGTCTACTATTCCATATTGCATCTGTTCTATCTGATTGTTCATAATATTTTGTATAATAAGTTGGTGGTGTCCATTTAGGACTAGTTCTAGGACTATTTCTAGGACTATTGTCTAGAGTTTTAACTCTTGACGTACTAGGTCTTTTCATATCTCCTGTGTTTATTTCCAATATTTTCGATTTATTTAGCTGTTCTAGAATTTCTGTGTATGTTTCACTTATATCGCTTATTTCTAATTTTTGATCATTTATTGTATCTGATTCATTTTCATTTATTTCATTTACTTCAATATCTTCATTTAGTTTTTGTTCCATCTCTTTTATTTCATTAGTTAATTCTAGCTCTTTGTCTTTTTCTACCTGTTTCTCTTTCTGTTTTGTTTCATATAATAATTTTAACCTAGCTAATTCTTTTTCTAATACACTTATTCTTGTATTTTTTATTTCTTCTTAATGTTGTACTTCTTGTTTTGCTTGTATTTTTATTTTTTCAATTTCTTTTGATTTATTTATTTCTTCATTTCTTTTGTTATTCTTATCATAGCTGTTAAACTATCTTCTAATTTTGTTGTTTCTTTTCTAACATTAAATATAACTTATTTCCTATTTTTTATATCTTCTTCCTAAATTTGAAAATATTATTTTTATTATCAATCCGTCTTGATTTTCATATATCTTTTCGTCTACTGCAAATTCTTCTTTGTTCATTATGATTTATGTATTATATTATGTTGTAACCTATATTCAAGACAATTTATTTCTAGTTCTAGCATAAACATAACTTTTTTGTGTGCTAATATGGACTTATCACATACTTCTGCTAAGAAATTTTCTTCTAATCTTCTTTTTCTATGTTGTAATTCTTGTCTTCTTTCGGGTATCTTTTCTATCGATTGTTGCTTATATTTTTCTCTGTTCATACTGTTTTTTCAAATAGTAAACATATTTGTATTCTGTTGTTGAAATTATATTTATCAAATGATCTTTCTTATCATTACTTGTTTTGATAAGTTGTGATAGTTCATATTCTATATATAAGGGTTTTAATTTTTTCCATATCTTTTGTACTTTTTTATCTATCTTGGTTTTTGTTATTTTAGTTTCTTTGCTTGTTGTATTATTCATTTATACCTTTCTGTACAAAATTTTAAAAAGTTTACTTAATTTACTTAGGTCTTTAAAAAATTTGATCTTATGAAATATTACTTCGTTTTTCCATACTTCAAACTTTTTGGTTCAGTCATTAAATTTTATTATTGATCTCTGAATATATCTATATCATCATATAATTCATTTATGTCATAGTAAAATTCATCATAAAAATTATCTTGCATATCTAATTCTGCCCAACCTTGAGTTGTTACTACTATTATTTCATATGTTACTAATAAATCATAAATTGCTCTTTTTACATATTTATTAAGTCCTTTTAATATATAGAGTATTATTATCTTGTAATTAACATCATCGTCTGGTAGGTAAGTATTCATTTTTATCATTTTCATTTTCACTAAAATCTTATTCTTTAACGACCTGTTTAGTCGTTTTGAGTAGCAGATTTTATTTCTGGAAAAACTGGCTGATACGACGGACACCACGACGGACCGTCATGGGCACGACGGACCGTCAAGGGGGTCTCGTTCCATAACACTTAGAAAATAAGAAATTGGGTGCTGAAATCGACTCTCTGAATTCCGTGACGGACCTGCAGGACAGATCGTCACAGGTACGACGAACCGTCGTGAGCCCCCGTTTCAAAACACATCAACTCTTGAGAATTTGGTACAGGGAACGATTCTCTGAACGTCGTGACGGAAGTGCAGGACGGACCGTCGTAGGTACGACGGGCCGTCACAGACTCCTTAAGGAATCGAGTCTCTGACGAACCTGCATGACGGACAGTCGCAGACACGACGGGCCGTCACAGGTTGCGTAAATCCCAGGCGGGGTCGGATTTCTTTACACGTTTTAAGGGACGTTCTGGACTATTTCTGCTATAATTATAAATTTCGTGGGTTAACATTAATAACTCAGTTACTTTGGGGTTAAAAGAGGTAACCTTAAGTTAATTAGTGGGTTTTTATTGCCATATTTTATTCTAAATTATATACTAATTAGGGTAAAAGAAAGAGGGTTTTGAATAAGAAAAATAGAAAGAAAAAGAGAGAGAGAGAGAGAGAGGAATCGATCGAACAAGGAAGAGAGAAAACAAAGCTTGGGAAATTGCTTGTTGATCACTAATTTTCGGTGGAGGTAGGTTATGGTTTTTAAACTACTCTTAGTAAACTCTTAGTAGCGAATGATATGTATTGATAGTATTGTAAACACTTCTATGTGCTTAATTGTATGCTTGCAGATAATATGATTATAAATTGTGATAAACTAAGCATGATGAAGTTATTGAATCCAAAATCTTGAAAGAAACCCTAATTCACTCGTTAATGATGATGCCTTGGTATAAAAGAAGGCTTGATAAATTATATAAAGAGATTGGTGATGCATTGGTATAAAAGAAGACTTGATAAATTATATAATGAGATTGATGATGCCTTGGTATAAAAGAAGGCTTGATACAATTAATAATGAGGATTGATGATGCCTTGGTATAAAAGAAGGCTTGATGAATTAGGGGATCGGGTGCCACGTTCCGGTACCAGGATAGAAATAGAGGATCGGGTGCCACGTTCCGGTACCAGGATAGTATATGAGGATCGGAGGAGTGTCACCGTTCCGACACCAGGATAGAATATGGATCGGGTGCCACGTTCCGGTTGGTACCAGGATAGTATATGAGGATTGGATGTGGTTCACTGTTCCGACACCAGGATAGAATATGGATCGGGTGCCACTTTCCGGTACCAGGATAGAAATAGAGGATCGGGTGCCACGTTCCGGTACCAGGATTAGTATATGAGGATCGGAGTGTCACGTTCCGACACCAGGATAGAATAGATGTGGGTTGCCACATTCCGGTACCAGGATAGTATTGAGGATCGGAGTGTCACGTTCCGACACCAGGATAGAATATGGATCGGGTGCCACGTTCGGTGGTACCAGGATTAGAATGAGGATCGGAGTGCCACGTTCCGACACCAGGATAGAATATGGATCGGTAGTTCACGTTTCGACACCAGGATAGATATGAGAGTGATAGAGTTTACGTACGACACAAGAGAAGAAAGATAATGAATCTTGAAAGATGATAAATATACTCAATCTAATGAACCTAATTCCCAAATAAGTATGGTATGGAGGTTTGAGTCATCTGATGATGAACTTGATAGTACTTATGATGATTATAGTACTTGTTGTTGCTACATGTGGAGTATTATAGTTGATTTATGATATACCTTATATATACTGTTTTCTATTTTGAGTTGGCTGTATGATATAACTCAGTACTTGTGTTTGTACTGACCCCTACTTGTATGTTTCTTCATTGTTATTTGTGTGGAGTGCAGCAAACGTGCCGTCGTCTTCAATCTCAACAGTAATTCTAGCCAGTCTCGTCAAACCGGATCTTCTGGGTGAGCTAATGCTTCTAGCTTGGACTGGATCTTCTTCTTCAAGTCTTGATGCCTTGAATTTCCGGCATGGACTATCTTTTTATTTGTTTTTGTTTTCTTAGATACTCTTAGTTTAGAAATTCGAGGATAGATGTTCTTGTGATGATGACTTCCAGATTTTGGGGATAATAATAATAGTTTTTGAATTTATTTTATTAATGACTTTAAGTCTTCCGCATTGATTTCTGTTATTACATTGAAAATGTTAGGGTTTAGATGGTTGGTTCGCTCACATAGGAGGGTAATGTGGGTGTGCCAGTCGCGGCTCGGTTTGGGTCGTGACAACTTGGTATCAGAGCATTAGGTTCGTTGGTCTCATCACACAAGAAGAGTCTAGTAGAGTCTTAGGGAATGGTAGGGGGACGCCTTTACTTTTCTTTGAGAGGCTATAAGACTTTAGGAAAATTCCATTCTAACCTTCGTTCTTTCGTGCTATTATTGGATCCAATTGGGATATAGGTGATACAAATTGGTATCTGACCCTTCATTCTATTTCGCAGATGGTTTAAAAGGAGCAAAGACTGCACCCAACACCAACACCGGCAAGACAAGAACCGTCTGAGCCAGCACTGGGCTGTGTAGCTCGAAAGAGGAGTAGCGGCGAGAGGCCGTGGGAAGAGGTCGTGAGAGGACGTCCTCTACAGGAAGAGGGACAAGCACCTAGCCCATATGGTACTAGGGCGGTGATGTGGCTCCCGCATGGATGCCTCATTGGAAAAAGGCACGTTTCCACGTCTGACTACCGGGCCTATATGACAAATGATCAAACATGAACTTTTTCAGTAAGTTCTTGAAATTGAAATCTCCAGTCTTCAAGGGTGCTGAATCTGAGGATCTTTACGATTTTTGGTTGACTGTCATGAGCTACTAACACAAGAAGGGTATCGTAGAACGGTTTGGTGTTGAGTTCGTGAGTTATCAGTTTCAAGGAAACGCCAAAATGTGGTGGCTGTCACATGTTGAGGTGTCAACCAAACAGAGGCACCACCTATGACTTGGGCATCATTCTCTAGTTTGTTTATGGAGGAAGTATATCCCACGGGACTTTGCGGGATAGGAAAAGAGATGAGTTCTGAGTCTAGAGCAAGGTAGGATGACGGTTAATGCATATGAGGCTAAATTTCGTGCATTATCCCGGTATGCAACCTAACTTTGTTTCAGTCCACAACAGAGGATTCGCCGTTTTGTGAAAGGGTTGAGGTCAGAATTGCGGATTTCGGCCTTACAGGTAGCGGCTACGGCAAAATCCTTCCAAGAAGTGGTAGACTTCGTGATAGAGGTGGAGGGAGTGAAGCCAGATGACTTCAACACGACATCGACATCGAAAAGGTTTCGAAAGGGAGGTGAGTTTAATGGTTCTTACTCCAGAGGGCAAGGCTCAGGAGGTTACTCGGCCCGACCAATTCAGTCTTCACTACAGACTGTAGTTGGGGTCCACCTCAGACCGGTAAACACTTCTCCGAGAGACCGATGCTTGAATCCAGAGAGTGTGATGGATGTGGGGAGACTGGACACATTAAGAGGTATTGTCCAAAACAGAGTTACAAACCTCCCACAGTCAGAGGTAGAGGTGGTCATGGTAGAGGCCGTTATTCCGGAGGGCGTGGTGGCCGAGGTAATGGTGGTCACCAAAACGGCAGAGGTGATGGGCAAACTGGAGCCACTACAACACAACATGGTAGGGGCAACGAACAGACAAGTAACGGGGCCCATTGTTACGCTTTCCCTAGGAGATTGGAAGCGGAGACATCTGATGCTGTTATCACAGGTAATCTTCTGGTTTGTGATTGCATGGCTTCTGTATTGTTTGATCCCGGATCCACATTTCTTATGTACTTCTTTATTGGCTACTGGTCTTAATTTACCTTGTGAATTGCTGACATACCTATTCGTGGTGTCTACTCCGTGGGGGAGTCTGTGATAGTAGAAAAAGTATATAGGTCTTGCTTGGTGGCTTTTGTGGGGAGCAACACTTATGTAGATTTGGTTATCTTAGAGATGGTTGACTTGAGATT